>VZUI01060581.1:0-74863 GCA_013401135.1 Cettia cetti | reverse complement strand
CCCCGCCTGCCCGCGCCCCGCCTGCCCGCGCCCCGCCTGCCCGCCGGCTGTGCGCCTGCGCCACCTAGCGGCCGGCGCTGAGGGCCCGGCGAGGGAAGCCAGCGCAAGCTGTGCACATGAGCTTCCTTTTCAAAGTGTGAAGCACTGAGAGCGCCTTAAAACGCTAAAAACGGGGGCTGGGGTGTATTAAATGCAATTGAAAATAATTCCGGGGTAGGAGCCCTTCTGGTAGCCCATCACCTGTGAACAGCAGAGCTTTGATGGTGTGTGGTAGCTCTGAGAGCAGCACTGTGCTGCTTGGCTAAAACTTCTGGTACTTCTGTTTACTTTTATGAATTACTTGGCAAATATTAATTTATTCACAAGTTTAAAAGAACTTTAACTCCTATCTTTAAATGATTCGTGATAATTTGGAGTTGGACTTCCCCTTTGACATGTGAACATTTCCACTTCACACTCAGGCGATTCACATTCCTTCTCCATCTCCCTTCTCCCCCTCCTTGATAAAATAAATATTTTAATTAATCAGTGCTTTGTCTTCAAGGTCACTTCCTGGTACAACAGCGGCTGAATGTGCATTAAATTTGAAGAAGATTTATACAGTACAAACAGTGCAGGTAAGGCGTCTGGCTCTGCTACAGGAGCTGCCACACGTTATTAATGTAACTTCACACCTCAAGTTTCGTTTTTCCTCCTAGGATGAGTCACACCTGTGGCTTTTCTTACCTGAGGTGTGAAACGTGAGTGTTACTGCTGTCGTGTGTTTGTATTTCTGAGTCAGTGTTTGAATTTCATTTGGCTTTCCGGATGGGGAAAGGAGGAGGCATACTGGATTGGGCATGCTGGATTCTTAAACCTTCCTGAGTTTCCACTAGTACATAGAATTATTATATTTGATGCATTTTAAATATCTTTCCAGCATTTTCTCCTTTTTCTAATACAGAAACTAATTGTGCAAAGACTAAAAATTGCAGCATGTGGTGCTTTTTTTTGTGGGGTTACTCTCCTTGAGTACATATCTAAAAAAAGATTCTCGCAAACTGAATTAAAGGATTCTTAAACTGTGTGATACTTGCAGCAATGAGAAATTCTGCATGTCTGTGTCATCTGCCATTGCCTAGTAGTGGGTATCTCTTGCAAGTAAAAATTGTATTTCTTTTTTAATACCACAGTTAGCATGAAGTGTTGTAGCAAATTGGTATTTGTCTCACTTTAGTGCCAAGCTGACTAGTTCACTAAATATCTGAAATTTTAGGGTAATGCCAGACCCATCTCTTTGAGAAGCACACCTGTAGCAATCTACTGAAGTTTTAAATAAGGCTTTCTCATAAAGGTCTGCACAACTTCATACATTGCTTGAGATTTCCAAACACGAAACCTTCCAAATTACGTCCCCAATTCAGGACAAAAAGAGCTCTCAAATGTTTCCACAGCCATCTACCAGTGTACCTCTGCTCCTTCTTCTGCAAGTAGCTTTAGGGTTTGGGCACACAACCATTGAAAAGTAAGATCATAATTGAAACTGGTGTTTCATACCAAGTTTTTTCTATTTTTAGTAGTCTTCAATTTCTTCTTGTGGCTGGGTAAAGGTAATGGCTATTAGGCAGCATTGCCAAGGGCCACAAAATTTTATCACATAATGTTGCAATCCTTGTTTCCAAAGTTGTGCTAGTGATTAAGTATTAGATATTACTTAATGTATTAGATAATACTTACATATTATGTCTAGATAATGCTTAATGAGTTGCACTAATGATTAATATTGCATCATTTAAGTTGATGCAACTTTAAGTCTTTAAAAATCCTTTCTATTCCCAACTGTTGGATAAAGAGCGATTTGGATCTTTTCAATCATCCCTCCTTTTTGCTCACTACTGCTTTTGGGTGCCTTTTTATCCACCCCAAACCTGCCTGACAGCTTCTGCTTTTACCAGCAGAAACATTGGGAAGTAATCCAGTGGTTTCTGGTAACTTGAATCTTTGAATTTGTCCCCCACTCCTGTATTAACACATGCATCTCATGTTCTTTACATCTGGTTGAAACTTTCACTCAGACAGACTAGTTGGGTTGCTGGTTGGACATTTGGTTCACCAGAATTATTGTTTGTGGGTTTTTTTATAACTCAGGATAATCATAATGACGCTTAGGCTAAACTTAAGTGAAGAATGGTGGATATTTGATATAAATATATCTTTTTAATGCTAAGAAAGTTCTGACATATTCAGTGTAACTCTGGTTTTGATGATTTTTTCCCTCTGTATTTGAAAGGATAATTTGCATTTGGACTGCTTCCCTTTTTTCCACCTTCACTTATGCAAGATTGGCATCTAAAAAAATAAAAGTAGAAATGATTCTGTAAGAAGTTCTTTTCAGAGCATTTTATTGTAATTTAGAAGGTGCCTATTCTCCAGGAGAAGGATGTGTAATTGGTTCAGAGAAAATTAGCAAGGAAATAAATCTGCATGAAACACTCTCTTGTGTTAATGCAACTAATATTTTTCCTTTTCAAGGATTTCTGGAGTGTCTACAACAACATTCCTCCCGTGACAAACTTGCCTCTGAGATGCAGCTACCATTTAATGCGGGGAGAAAGGCGCCCACTTTGGTACGTGTGTTGTCATCAGACATTTCTGGGAATGAGCAGTGGAATAATTTGAAGGAGTGAAAGGTGTGGGACAGGAGAGTCTTGTTTCTGTTGGCTGCAAACACCTGAACTCAAGAGACCAATGAAAGAAATACCCCGAGGTTCTTGTTCAATTTGACTTGTACCAGAGTCTTTATAAAAACACAGACTGTAATTTCATTGTCCACCTCTGGATGTGAATGTACAAAAATAGATTATGAAATAGAAGCTAAGAATATGACTCTGAATCTCAATTCAGGAATACACAGAATAAATTACTTCTATTTTAATTTTTTTTATCTTGCACACTACTTCCTTTCCACTGAAGCTGGTGAAATAATGATGCAAACAACTGATGGTCCTTCACTCCTTTTCACCTGTGCAAAAGTACAGGTGAAGTACATGCTTCATGTGCCTATGTATGCCCATGAGCCTTGGTTTAAAAGTAATTTAAGACATTATGAGGTGATTCATTGCTGCAAATGCCTACTTGATTTTAGGATAGTAATGGAATAAAGTATAAATAATTGATGTTTTCCTTTCAGAAATCAAACTGCATCCCTTCTTCCTGTTGCAGTTCTGTTGCATCTCAGAGAACCTCAGCACTTTCTGGAGAGTTTTGATCTTTTTGGCGTAATTTACTTAGATTGTGATTGCATTAGGGTTCTTTAACATAATCAGAGTTGTCTAACTGTGGGGTGCCTTACTACAGGAGATTTCTGTCCTAATTTACTGGAGATGTAAATTTTCTAAAGTGAAATGCATCTGAAGGTCTATGTTACTTTTCTGAAAATACTGTGACTGGTCAGGATAACTAAAGTGGGTATGAAGAAACCTTGATATCTGTAAAAATCAATTGGGCCATCGTGTTCAGGCCTTCATAGCTTTGTAAGGATGAATGAGAGCATCTGGGGGTTTGATTTTTTGGGGTTGTTTTTCCTATTTTTAGTTTTCATTTGTTAAGTGACTACTATAGGTGTAAAATGCAAAGATCATTTCTGAAAATTAAACGCATTTTTAAGCCTATCAAAGTAATTTTGCATTTTAGGAAAGTGATTGAAAGAGATCGATCTCATCATCAGTAATTTGCTAACCTTTCACTAATTATTGCCAAGAAGCTTTTCTCAGATTACCATTACAGTATACTGGCCAATTTCAGCATTCTATATATTTTTTTCTTTTAGAAAGAAAGAGAAATCCTGAAGTAAGAATTGAGGATGCAGATTTTTGAAGATGTCCTCCCAAAGTTTCCCCCTCTTTTCCCCAACATCTGTCAGGATTGGTGGGAGACCATTGATCCTGAGGAATCTCTATAGGTGTCACCTGGGTTTAGATATTCCAAAGATGAATTTTTAGGTTATTCCTTTAATCTGGCATTTAGAGAGTTTTAACAGGAAACTAGAAGCCCTAATTTAAAGTCTTAGAAAAAGAATTGTGACAGAATCAACCTGAGAAGCTCACAATGCATTGTGCCTTTGCCATTACGAGGCAGTTTAATGGTTACATCTGCCCTGACCCAGGGCAGCTCCACTCTTTTTTTAATAAGGGCAATTAATTTCTAGATGTCACAAAACTGAGATGAAGTGTGCTCATGTTCTTTTATTAAATTGAATAAATGGAAGAGTAAAAAGCTGCTTCTGGGAAAAATATGCCAGAGGTTTTCCAAAATTAAAGGTTACCATAGTAAAATGTAAAATTGTTTTGTGGCTCGTTCCCATACAGTGTGCAGCCACTTCAAAGATGGTCTGTAGTCAGGGAAAATACACGTGTTTTCCAACACGCAGAACTTAGGAAAAGGATTAGGTGTTGAGAGATACACTTCATATGAACAATGAAAGAATTATCTCTGATGTCAGAAGTCAGAGTCATGCTCCCTGGAGTTAGTAATTGCATTTCAGATGGGATTTTTCTGGGAAAATTAAACCACAAACATAGGGTTATGTAGATGTGAATTTGAATGTTTATTTTCACTGATCTATTTCCCATAACAGGGAAGAAGAAAGCAATGCCAAAGGAGGTATATGGAAAATGAAGGTCCCTAAAGAAAGTACGGTATGTTACATTGACTCTTTACTCAGACCTTGTTTAGTAAGGGAGTTTCTTTAAACTCTGTTAGATAAAGCTGTTGTAAAGGTTTTTACTTCTTACATCACCCAACACAACAACCAAACACTACTTTAACTTCCATAACCTTTTAAAGGCAATGAGCAGAAGTTTCTTTTTCAATAATTCCATATCTCTGGCTTTAGATAACATTTGGCAATGTATTATAAAACAAATGAAAGCTACAGTGTTTCAGTTTGGAAACATGGTAATTTATAGTCACCTTTATTCTCGAGACTGTTTGCTTATAGGCATACAAAGAAAAATAGAAAGACCTTTTCCTGATAATCTATGCTAAATTATATATTTTTTTCATTTAAAAGTGTGGAAGATGAAGTCTATTCAGGCATATCCTTGAGCTCTAATGAAATAACTATGTTTCTCTTTGCCTCTCTAATCAAATGCACATGAGTAACTTCTGTGAACTGCCACAGAAAGGAGATTTGACCTCTTCACACATGGTGTTTATGTGTGTAAGTGTGCTCTGGATCGGGCCTTTAAGCAGAAAAAGTGAAGTGTCAGAAAAATGTGACAGCCTTGCAGAAGGCATTAAATGCTGAAAGATGGTACTCAAACTTTCAGCCAAAAGTTAATTGATTTTTGCCTGTGGGCTTTTTCCTTGTGTGTGAGTTGCAGCTTTCCTCCCCGGCAGTCCCAAGTGGTCACAAAAGACTGAAATTGAAATTGTCTTTTTCCTCCTATAATCCAAGGTGTGAAGATTGTCAGAAGTGACAAGTGGTTTGGAGAGCCTGAATTACTGGGCAGTGAATTTAGGGACCCCAGAGGCTTTGTGTTTTAGAGGCTGAATGACAGCCCCCTTTTGACATGAAGGTACTTTTGATCTCTTAAACTATGCACCACATGACCTAAGTCACTTCTGAAAGGTTTGCTTGAAGGTGAACTTCAGTCAGCTTTCAGTGCCTTGTAAATAGCATAAATAACACCTTTATGCCTGTTTCTCATTTTTTTGGCTTCATTCTTCATCACACACGGGCACAGCATCTCCTTGGCTACCATGAACCATCTTGTACAGACTCAACAATTAATTATATAACATAGCATGCACTTACAATAAATACTCCTTTTTGTCTAGACAACCTCAGAGAAGACACTCAAAACTGAGCTAGCAAACCTAACTTTAAGGAAATAATAATGTGAATGTAACATTTTTCTGCCTCCTTAGGCTACAGTTTGGAAAGAGCTACTGCTAGCAACTATTGGAGAGCAGTTTACAGGTTGCTGTGCAGCAGGTAATGATTGAGACATTTCTCCATCATTTCTTTTCACCATACTTGCTTCTCTTCTAAGCATGAATATCTGACAAAGGTGGCTGTTACAGTGACAGTGAATATCCTCTTAGGAACTGTCTTTGACTGGCTATCATTCCATGAAAAAGAATGTAATTTCTCAAGTTTACAGAGCAGTTCAGAAATAACCTTTTAAATGGTCTCTCACACCCTTTATACTCCGATAGGGTTGTCTCGGGGTCACTTTAAGCAAATATATGATATTCTGCTGCCCACAGAGGCGCTTCTTGCCCTTGGCCATGAGCTTCTGACACCACCTTTGTGTATTGTTAGTGACACTTTCCTTGGGATGCACAGAGCAGCTGTGCCATGGAGCTCACAGCTGTGCCATGGAGCTCACAGCCACTGCTCCCAGCTGTGACATGGCCTTTGAGCTCTCCACAAAGCTGCATTCTGAGAACTTCACACCAAAAAGGGCTTCTTCAGAGTAGCACTGAATTACCAGCACTGGAAACAGCAGCAGCAGCCTTGAGTGGGGCTTTTTTAATTTCATTACGTTTGTTTTCTTTTTTTTTTTTTTCTGTTGCTGCCTCGACAAAATGTAAAGGAAAAAGAGAGCAAAGTCTGGAAAAGCTGGTGTCTGATCTCCACCAGGTACTGTTCCTGGGGTTTTAGTCGTTTCACTCTCATCCTCCCATTTCTGCTCGTAGTCATCACTGTAGGTAAATTGTCTTTAGTAGTTCATATTGCTGACCTTACTGGAGGGAGTCTTGTGATTCCCTTCTAATCAAGTCTAAGAGTGCTAATAGGAAAGATGAATAATCCTGTGGCACTTCATAAAAAATACTATGAGGTAGTATTTCCAATAACTTCTAAAAACAGAGTTTCTGGTAACTACTTTGTCTGGTTTGAACATTGGTATTTTCCTCACTGATGATTGCTCTTTTTTTTTCACATCTTTATTTTTTTCCAGCTTTTGGGCACTGTTTCATAATACATAAGTAGCAAATTAGACATGTCTCACTTTTAAAGTATTCCTTAATCATTCTTCCCCTTCTGTGCAGATGATGAAGTAGTAGGGGTTAGTGTCAGTGTTCGTGACCGTGAAGATGTTGTGCAAGTCTGGAACATGAATTCTTCTTCAGCAAGTGAAGCAAAAGTTTTAGAAAAGATTCATAAACTTCTCCCACACACGCCTTTTAAAACAGTCTTTTATAAATGTAAGTATTTTGTACTGTTAATTTCTACCTTCATTAGAAAAACAAGATGCTGGTAGGGTATTTCTATGGGAATATCCTGCCTGATTCATCATTAATCACTTAGGAATGTAGCATCTGTCATTGCATTAAAATTATGTCCCTTCAATGTACAAGTTAGCTATCATTCAAAAGATATTTTTAATTTCATTGTACAATCTGTTTTGTTTCATGTTTAATGTGTCTGATTCACAAAACAAATTAAACAAGTCTCTTAATAACTCTCAGAGTTATTATTAATAATGCTACATACTGTCCAATTTAAGAATTAAGTTAGAGGAACCATTTGCAATCAGGATTTTAAGGGATCTCATATTTTAGGCTCCCTATAAATATATATTATTAAACAGTGTATTCTGAAAGATCCCTTGTTGGCACATTGTGTTCTCCCTTGACTGATTTATACATTTTTATCTTCTCTTTTTTTTTAATCTTTTCAACTGCTTGACAGAGTTTACACATTCTTCTATTCCTTTTTTTTTTTCCTTCTCTCTTCCCTAGCCCACAGAGAGCATCATGCTTTTGAAGGCTGATGTGGACAGCATTGAGTGCATTGTATGCCAAGATCACTTGTTGTAATTTGGTGTTTTGAGCTGGTGTGAACATGGAGGAGGATGGTGGAAGCCCTGCAAAAGTGCTACATGACACTTTTTGAGTTTCTGACATTTCAAACTGGCCTGTTGCTACTGAAAATGAAAAAAAAATCCCAAGCAGTTGCCTTGACCACTAAATACGTGATTCATTGCTTCATGTTGAGTTGATGTTTTTAGTTCTTAGTTGTTTCTTTAAAAAAATACTTTGGCCACTTGTTTGTTCAACCTGATTATATTTGTTCCCATTTCTTTAAGATAGTTGGCTTTTTATTCTGTGAAAATATTTTCACAGGCTTTTTATTTAGTGAAAAGCAAACATGCAAAGATGCTATGCTGCTTTTCCAAGATGTGCTGTACATAGAGGAATCCTGGCATGGGGAAATCGGTTTTCAATTTCCACTTTGAAGCATTCCTATCATGTTAAAATTTACTCACTGGTTTTGTCCCAAGAGAGAAAGAAATTGCACTGCATTTATTTTAATGTTCAGTGTAATCTGGTCTTGCACTGACAACAGCACATACTGTAAATGTAAATAGAAAAGGGTACCTTAAATGAGCAACTAAAGAGAACACATTTATATTGAGACTAACCCTGTGTAGGATGATGTTAATGTCTTTTAATTGTATTGATTTCAGCCCTTGTTCAGGTTAGAACCAGACATTTCTCAGTAGGAAACCCTGCAAAGAGCACCTCTTATTTCAGGGTGATAGGATATTTATTGGTTTTATATTGTATGCTCTTTTATGGTACTTTTTTGTACATCCATGAAAAGGTGTCATGAATAATTCCTGATGAATTGTACAAACTGGATCCATCCCTCCCATTTCCTTAAGTACGTCAGGCCCATGTCTGCACCCATAAGATCAGTGTCAGAATTGCTGCTGCATTCAGTACAAAGGAAGAGATCCCATTGTCTGTAGTTTCAAGCCCTCAAAACTTCCTAAGTGTCCTTTTTAAAACAAACAAAAAAATACAGAAAAGAAATTTGTGTTGCAGCTTGAATAGGAATATAAACAATGTTGACCTTTAAATGTTTGTCTGTATTAACTATTTGAGATGTTTTAATGTACTACCAAAGATTGATGTGGTTCATTTTACAAGAAGCTGCAAGGTAGAGATTAAAATACCCTCTGCTGGGCACTCCTTTGTCCTTTAGAGGTTTTTGTCTGGCAGCTCTTCAAGCACTGATTTCCACATCTTTAGTATATTAAGAGGCAGCCATAAAAATCAAATAAATTTAAAAATAAGTATCACACATTTGAGGGGGTTTATTTACAACTTTTTTCTTGTACTTACAACTTTAACTTTTATTTATGGATTAAAACTATGTAGTTAATGAGCATTATTAATTAAACACATTTTCTAAAACCAAGAGTCTTCCTTCTGTAATTGCTTTATAAGATGAAATGTTACTGGTCCTACTTTTTCAAGCCCGTGTATTTTACATTAAAACTTACTCTCTTAAAAGTTGTCTGTTTTGTTCTTAGATTATTTTTTTTTCAGTGAAGAAGTGTGAAGTACCAGTGGATACTTGCAGGGATGTACCTGGACAGCCTCCAGGACTGTGTGATGGAGGGGAAAAATGACTTCAGAGAAGTGAGGGCTAGAACACAGTGAGGAGAAATGTTTTCAACTGCTTGATGAGCAAGATTTCTCACTTGAAATATTTCCCCGTCTTTGGAGGAAATGTAAGTGGAATACTAATGGAGAATTAATCATGCACTTCTCCCTCTGCTTCCTTTTACTTTTGGAAGCAAGCCACAGCCTCTTATTTCTTCCCCAGGTTTGTTTTCAGGATGAATGTTGATTCCGGTAGAGTTGGAGCTGCTGGCAGAAGGGGCTGATCTGGTGATGTCACTGGAACTTTCCAGTTTCAGGTATTATTTTATTCATCCAACTGCAGGCAAATATTTTTATGTTGTTGCCTTGTGTGCCTCTTTAATATTAAAGACCCCTCTGCTTCAACATTGGGTAAAGACTTAGAGACATCATTCTAGCTGTAGGGTAGGGTAGTTACAGGCTGACTATCAAGGTCCATATTTCAAATTGTTGTAAATTTTTCATTCTCCTAAGTTCCTAGTCTACAAAATCAGGGATTTTTTTTCCATATGCCTTAATTCTGATAATAGTTGTTAGTATTACTTAGAACAAGAGTTGATGGATATCTTCTCAGTGTCTAAAATTCAGTGTCTCTTATGCCACAATCCACAATTGAGCTTGGATTAAACTGGGCAGTGCAAGTTCACAGGAACATGACAAATTGCATATTGAAATTTTGCAACCATTGATTTGAAGAGTTAGTAGAATTTTTGAACTATCCTTTCATCCCTACATCTGTAGGGATGTATTTATACCAAATGATGTTGAACAGTTAATTTTTATACTCTTTTAAATATTCATTATTTTCACCTGGAGATTTGCTTTATTGAACTTGATTAAATGAGCCCCCCAGTACTTCAAAATCTTCTAAATTGTTTAAATGGATATCAGACAAGTGCTACAACTTCCTATCAAAATTAATTTCTGCTGGCATTTCAATGTAAAATTAAACCATTTAACTTCCATGGTGACAGACTGCAAAGAAACTCCAGACTAGCTGAATGAAAGAAACCTGCTTTTCTCTTGAGGTGGGAACAAGCCCTGATCCCTCCCACAGTGAAATGGTGCCCTCGGGCACTATCCAGAAAGACTGAAGCTTTTTCCATAGCTGGAACATGTGTCCCTTTTATCCAGGCTGTTTTGTGAATTTTGTGGAAACTTCATATCCTTGATATACCTGGGAAGCCAGGTGAGGTGAGAGCTAAGAGGGGAGTTGTGGTTGTCCTTAGAAGTGTTTGTAGCACCTTGTAAAATGCTCACTGCATCCTCCTGGGACACGTTTGGCTGCTGCAGGGTGGTGTGGAGCTGAAGGGGCACTGCACACAGGAAGGACAGGAATGGAGCACAGGGGAGCACAGGGGAAGAGGAGATGCTGGCCAGGCTGTGGCTGAAGCCACCTGGGCATCTGGAGCCAGGAAGGAGAGCCGTGGATTGGTAAGAGGAATGAAGTTTTTTGCTGCTGAGTGTCAAACTTGTGCTGGTCTGCACCATCCCAGGGCTGAAGACAGCCACTGGCAGCAGGTGGGGGCCGAGCTCTGATGTTCCCCCCACCTTTGTGGCCATCTCTAATTGCTCCCTGGGGCTCTCCAGGCTGCAACACAATGGCTACTGGAGGGATTAGTTGGGAATTTCACTTAATAGGGATGAAGGGATGTCTTCTGGGGCTGGCTAATTAACAGGATTTTACTCTAGTAATTAAATAGCAGTTTGTTGAACACAACTTAGTTGATGAAATCTTTGGAAAACATAACAATTAGGCAAGGAATGGCAGCTTTGCCTCAAAAGCCTGTCCCCAACCAGTTGCTAGCATGGTTTTAACCTTTCCTTCCCCAGCAGAGACAGTGTTGACTATTAATTTATTTGGGTTTGCTGCTGTGGTTGGACAGACAGCTCGTTCACCCTCTGCTGTCACAGCAGCTGGTTCTTTTAGGGCTTTATCTCAGCTGAAGGGGCTTGAGGTGTGCCACATGTTGCTCTCTCTGGCACTGCCTTCTCAAAAGCCAGTGCTGGAAGACAGGAGTGTTTGCCACCAGACAAAAGAATATTTTTTTTATATATTTGTATGGCAGATTAACCAGAGGGGATAAAATCTAAGAGTTGTCTTAAAACATAAACCTGACAGAGGGAAATGATTGATCCCACACAGCTTATATAAACCCTCTCATCTGCACACACACGTGGAAGGGGGAGGTGCCTTCAGCTGGAAATTGTTCCTGTCTTCATCTCTCTACTTCCCTCTGTCTTGTAATGATTCTCTTAGGACAACAAGGATGAGGAAATTAGATTAGGCAAACAGTGGGAGATTCCGCAGTTTGCTATAAAAGCCACCTCCAATCTTTGCTACACTTTGACAGCTCTCAGTTTCTTAATTTGACAAGGTAATGAACACTGGATAATTTCTGAAGCCTTATGTACCACAGCACAGGGGAACGGGGGTGCGCTCTGCACGGGGACTACCCACGCCAGCACCTTCCTCCCACCCAGGTCACAAAGTCATCCCTGGGAGGGAGGTGGTGTGTGCAGGAGCCAGGGTTGGGGGCTGTGGGGTCAGTGCAGGGCCCAGCAGGATGCTCCCGTGCCAGGAGACAGGTGGATCTGCCTCGGGGGCGTGTGTCATCTCCGAGAAGCCGTGCAGCAGCTTTTGAGCTGCCCGTGTTTTGCTTGGCTGGGCAGTACATTGTTTCCTTCCACTCTCCTCCAGGCTGTGCAGACAGTGGAATGGGCTGGCCCAGCCAGCCAAGCTAAATACAGCAGGAGACATCCTGTGGGTACCTCCCAGGCACAGCATTCCTGGAGTGGGAGGGTGGGCATCCATGCACCTGCACGGCTCTTGAGTCCAGCCTGGCGCTCTGCTCCTAGTCAAGGGGCAGGAGAAAGGGCTTTAAATGTGGTGGAGAAACTACCAGCTCTTGGTAACAGTGGAAAGTCAGTGGAAAGTGCAGTTCTGGAGCAGTCCTGGGGTGTTCTTGCACAGAGGTGAGGCCAGGAGCAGAGTCTCAGCTTTTATTGCTCCCTCTCCAAACTGCCCACGGCAGGCCCAGTGCCTGTGATGTGCTCTGTCTCGTGGAAGAACTGGGAACATATCCATCAGCACTGAGGCTCCATAAATAAATAAGCACATGGGAGCAGGCTGGAAGTGAAGGAGAGATCATTCATCATATGAGGGGGCCTGGAGTATGTTCAGCTCATAATGTGCAACAGAGTTATGAACAGGCATGGGATGGATCCCCTTCTTTTTGGATCATGATTCTGTGTAATAAACATGCAAGACAATTTGTATAAAATAGTGAGGATTCTTTCCTAGAGAAGTCATTTAAAGCTATATTTGCACATCAGTGAACAGCTTAGAGGAATGTTTTGTAGTTACATTTCCATACAAGTGTGCAAAGAGAAAACAACCCAGTCAGCAAGTGATGGATGGTGCATGTAATGCTGTGCCATGATGTGCCCTCCCTGGGTAATCATATTCCACGGCCTCCCACCAGGGAGCACCCATCCTGGCACCCCTGCCTCCCTGCTGGAGCTCTCACAACCCTGGGGTGGATCATATTGTAAATCCCATCAAAGGTAGAAGGGATTTTTCCTGCATGTCTTTGGTCATGAAATAGGGGGTTTGGAGTAGGAAAATCCTGACCCAAATGCATTAGCACTGCTGGCTCTTAGCAACCTTTCAAAATAATATTTGCCAGTGAAAGGACAGGATGGCTGCCAGGTTAACTGCAAAATGATCCTGCATTGGCACAGGCATGGTCTGCACAGAAAACTTCATGGCTTTTTTTTTTTCTCCCACTTTGCAATAATTTTGGGGAGACTTTTTTGGTTTTTTTGTGTTCAGTATTTCCCAGCCAGCTTGTTAGTCACTCCCTACATCTACACTCTGCAGCAGCAGTGCCACCCTTCTGGCTTTGTGTCTTGGATCCCCCAGGCTCTTGCTGTGACCATGTGGTGGGGTTCAGCTGGTGAGGGTCAGACGTTCCTGGAGTTTCTCCCAGCAGGACACCTGACCATGGGAGCACAGGATGCCCCTCTCCATGTTTTCAGAAGCAGTCAGGGTAATGTTTCTCCCTCTGGAGTCAAGCTAACTACAGAATGTGAGATCTTCAAAAGAGATCCTCATTGCCCTCATCTCCAACCTTCCTGCTTCTTAGAAAAGTTATCTCTGCTGATTATTCTCCATTCTTGAGCTTCCTTGGAAGGCTCTTAAGTTTCTAAAGTTTTTAAGTAAAACCCACTCATTTAATCTTTTCAGATTTGTTTGTTTGTTTCATTGTGTGTTTTTTCTGTTTGTTTTGTTGTAGGTTTTTGTTTGTTTGTTTTGTTTTGTTTTTGCGAGTTTATAAATGTAAGGCCTCAACAGCTCAACCAGAAAACACCTGCAAAGAGCTGAAAGCAAGTGGATGTCCTGTGAAAAGCTGGCATTGGAGCTGCCATGAGGTGGCACTGCGACATCAGGCATGGAACTGAGCCGCTCCATCCCACCAGGGTGTGCGGGGAAGTACCTTCCTGGAGGGAGAAAAAATGCCAGGGAAGAGAAAGTACTTATGTAAGGATAATTCTGCTATTAGTCAGGAGGAGCTGTCATGGAGCTGTGTCTGAACTGGACTTTTCCTGCTTATACAAAGCACATAATGCTGTAGGAATTCATGTACAAACAGTGCAAATAAGAGGGGAGGGCGGTTAAATTATGAACAACAGTAAGGAAATAGATTTCTTTCACTGTTGCTGGCAAATTCAGAAACTCCTTGATTTCTGGGGGGTTTCGGAACACAACTGAATGCTAAAAATAGTCATGGTATAACTTTTTTCTGGATTTACTTGTTTCTGCCTTTCTTGGAGCATACAAAAAGTTTAAAACAAGCTGTAGGGACAGGGAGAAGCTGTCATGGCTGGGTAGATTGCAGCTGGAGTGGGGCTGGCTGTGCTGCCCTGGTGTTTCTCCTTAGGGATGGGATCTCTTCCTGAGGCTCTGAACTCCTGGTAGGACACAGGAAAAGCACTTCATGTTCATGGTGGGGCAAAGCAGCATGCTCCTTACCAAGGGCCAGGCAACACTGGTTGTGTCAGGTGTCAGTGAAACACTCTTGAAAAAATGTTTTGTCACCCATTTTGCTCAAAGCTAGGGAGAAAACATGGGATGGAACATGCTACAATTTCTAATTAATTGTAATTAGGAATACTACAAAATGGAGGGATTCTCTATATGCTGTGAGTGGCCTCTCTCCTCTCTTGAGCTAAATGGAGTATCTGCCTTTCCCTCTCTTCTCCTCACCTAGAAATGAGCTCTTTTGGTGCTCAGACAGCCCCTTGTCCAGGTCTTGCTCTTGGAAAGTGAACACAGCTCATCAAATGCATTTCCCCACTCAGAAAGTAAAAGTGGGCAGCCTCTCTATGGCCTTCCTATGGCGCTGAGCAGGTCAGAAGCAATTCTGAAGAAAAGGGCAAAGCCCATCCAGGAGAGTGGGTTGGGGGTGGTGCTTCCTGTCCCACAGCACGAGGAGGGATTGGTAACTGGGACCAGCAGTGGGATTTTTTCCTTGCTCATGTGTTAAACCACTCCAGGGACCTGCATTTTCCTGCACTCCCGAGAAGAAAAGAGTTTTGGTAAGGAGCAGTCTGGTACTGGGGCCAGCTTGTCAGCAGAGAAACTCTTTCAGGGCTGTAACAGGTTGCAGAAATCCATCTGAGCTTAGAGACTTCACTGCTGCCACTGCTGATTGAGGTCTCATCATGATCTGTGTTACCCCTACCCATTACATTAAAAAAAAAAAAAAAAACCCAAAAAAACCAGCCTCTTGTACTTGCCCCACATTTCTCCGAGGTCCCTTTTTTCTTCCCTATTTTTATCCTCAATATCTGTATTTCAGTCCAGACAAGGAGCAGAGACAGGACACATCTCCTTCTCGTGTCGCTCTGAGCCCAGCAGGCAGCCACTCCTCCTGGCACTGCCGTACTTGGGGTTGGGCTTTTTTTCTCCAAAGGCACAAAACTTAGTTTTTAAAGGGGTTTTTTTGTTTTGTTTTTAAATGAGACTTCGGGGAATAATTACCCTTTATGCTACTTCAAAGAAGTCCCCATCACGATTAGCTGTACCCTCAGAGGACTGTGCCTGTTAGGAAAATATGCTGGCTTAAGCATCCTGTGAGTAATACAGACTTTGAGTGATGGTACTTAGTACAAATGGGCCAACGATCACATGCCCGAGTCTCCTAAAGCCATTCAGGAGATTTTTGCACCAATTGCAGCCTATTCATCAAAATAAGATGCCAATAAGTAAAGCATTACAACGCTTTCAGAGGGGAGTGTGCAGAGTAAAGTAGGGGAATTCTGCCCCCAAATGGATATTCAATCTTATGACAAGGATTGTGTATTAAAAAAAGGGGAATGCCTTGGCTCCTGGCCATACTATGATCTTAGGGATAATGCTTTATCTCCGTTATCTTTCAGCTGCTTTCCTGCCTCTGCCACATGTGGACATTGAAACATTAACAGCCAACCCCAAAAGCAAACCATTTTTAAGAGAGCATGTTTTTTGCTGGTTATATCCTGAGCTTTTGAGTTCGTTTCCCAGCTTTTTCTCCACGATTCCAAGGATGCAGCAGGTACCCTTCCTATTTTTACTACCTCCCCAAATATTTTTAAGGAAAAGCCAAGCACCTTGGCTGTCTAACCCTAGGACATGGTTAGGAGCCAGTGAAGCCTGCAGGAGCTGGCAGCACCATAGTGACAAATCATGGGGTTGGGATTCATCTATGGGGAGCAATTGGTGCAGGCAAGAGACGTCTGAGTTCACAGTCAGGCTGTCTGTGTGTACCTGGAAGCGTTGATCCAGAGCCTGGCATGGGGATTTTTGGCTGCTGTGGTCATCCTATGGAGGAGCTTATACTGCTGTGCAAAGGACAGTTGTTGAAGGGCCACCCAAAGGACAGGCCTGACATGGTGAGAGAGCCAGGCTCCCTTAGGTGCCAGTGGAAGGGAGGTGTCATGCAGTCACAGGGATGCCTGAGGGACACCAAAATCAAAGCCCACTAGGCTTTGAATGGGAAGGCAGGAGTGCAGGGAACCTCTTCCCTGCCCTAGAACATTTCCATGCCATCAGCCCTGCTGCCTCAGCCACACCGGTGTGTATGGGTTTGTGTTTAAACCATTACAAATGCAAATGATCCTTCTCAATTACAAAAGCCTGTTCGAACTGGCATCTTTGAAGGAAACTCTGAAAGAGCTCCTGGCACAGCTCTTCTTCAAATATTTGGAAGCTTTGCTAAGTCTCCTGTAACAAAGACAGGCAAAACCTCCTGCTCCTCTCCACCAGCCCTCCTGTGAAGCTGGGTGCTCTGCCAGAGTGTACAGAGAGAATGTCACTGCTTGCATGCTGACTGTGTGACACGAAGGGTGGCAATGGATGGAGATAACAGCAAGGCTGTGGTGGCTGCACTGCAGCCCATCTCCAGGTGCCCTGCTTACATGTTACTGCCACACCTTGGGGAACACCTTCCTTGCTTCAGTATGCAGGTTTCCCTCCTTATTTTCCTGCTTTGTCTTACTGCACTGGCCTGAGCTTTTCCCCTATTCTCTGTCACAGGCTCTCTCTGCACTGAAGATGCCCCAGGGCAGTGAGCTGTGGTCCAGGTGCCCCCCTGGTTGACACTGGCCAGGCACCCCTGCCAAAAGGACGGGCGTGAGCCATTTGGAGAGCCTGCCCCTTGCTGACTGGAGGAGGTGAAATGAATGATGAAATAAACGTGGTGGCCACTGCACACCCTCCCTCCCTCCCACAGTACTTCCAAAGCACTGAAACGTCCTGTTTCAGATTTGATATCTGCTATCAATTGAGATTGAAGGCATTGATCCAGGCTGATTGCTGGGGATAATCAGTAAGTGGAGGGGTAATTGACTGTCATGTCTCTCATTGATTGGGCACCACAGTTCACAGGAGCCAACATTATTTTCAAGCCCTTTGCAGCATCTCCTTTAATAAAGAAATACAGACTTTAGCTAACAGTGATTTATGTGTGCTGCCATTTAGTGGGTGGGTGGGGACATTCTTAGCCAACATGTCCTTACCTTAAACAAACTGAAAGGTGTCACCAGGAGAGTGCTGGAGCAGGAAAGCATGGATTTTGATTTGCACATGTGTCACTGTGAGCCAACACCCTGCTGTGGGACCATCCCACTCCTGGCTTCTTGGCTGCAGCAGATACTAGCAGAGGGCCTTTGAGACACCAAACACACTGCACATGGGCCAGGAGAGTGTGTCCTCCTCTCTAGGTTGTTTGAAATGTTAAAGCAAAAAATATTTTATATATTTTATATGTGTTCTAACAGGGCTCGTTAGCAATTGATCCAGAAAAATTGTCCTGGGAGAAGAACAAATTGGGAAACATCCCAAGCTGCTGCAATCCACAAAAAGCTCGTATAAAATTTTTACATATAATCAGAAGGATGAAAAAAATACCTTATTCCCTGCCATGCACTTCAAATTAGTATAGACAAACATTATTCAATCCTAATACTTATGTTGACCATGAAACCTCTTTCTGTACTTACCAGGAACAGGCAGATAAAATTGCTTTTCTCCTGGAGGAGAGACTGGGTTAGTAGTCTGTAGTGTCTGCTGTTGGTTTTTAACAATCTGTACTACCTGACTTCGCTGCCCCTCGTCTGCAAGCTCTTTTGGGTAGGGACTGCTCCCTGGGAACAGAGGTCCAGTGAAATGAATGGGATTGAGTTGCTCAATGAATTCTTGTACCTAAATACCATAGTGAACTTGGCTTTGGAGTGGGTTCAGGGATGAAGGTCCCAATTTTGACTCCACAAAACCCCAAACTGGTTACATTCCAGTTGAAGCTGAAGCAAAGCAGGTTGCAGAATTACTGTACGTGTTGGTTTCCCACCTGAACATTGTTTACAGGCAGATTTGGAGGCTTTTTTGTGTTTGTCTCAGATTTCCCAATGTCTGGCAGCCTGTTGGGAGCTGCCAGATGTCCAGAGACGCTGACCTCGCCTGCTAAGCATGCACAAGCTCTTTCACTGCAGGCTCAAAGCAAGCCCAGTGCCTCCAGCACTACAGGGCTGGCCATGCACGTGGTGTCTGGCCCTTTGAAGAGCATGGAGGAAGCCCAGGACATGCCAGGGATTCTGTCTACAGCCCATCCCAGCAGCACAGCCAGCTTCAGTTGCTGTGATGCATCCTGAAGTCCTTGTCCTAGTGAGCAGCAGTATTTGTTCAAGTCATTTGAGATTCAGGAGCAATATAGTGGTGGGAAAACATGCAGGAAGAAGCCCTTGGACTTTGTGAATGTACGTAAAGCATGAAGGCCACTCTGACAGATCTGTGTCAGTGTGTAGCTGCTGTTCCTTGAGCACTTGCTCTAAGCCCCAAAGTTGGCTTTTTCCTTACAAATGGGACTTAATAAGCCACCCTTGACTTTACCCAGATATCTCAGCTGAGTCAAGCTGTTCCTCACCTTGGGTTTCGGTCTGTTAAACAACTCCGCCCAACCTGCTTTTGGTTTGCTTTGTCTTGACTTTTTGGTGCTGCTGGTGAACTGAAACACCCATGTCTCATGTCGAGGGCAGAGCTGACTGGGGAAGTCACTGAAGCCACTGAAATTTCACAGTGACAGGTGGCAGCCCTGCGGGCATCGCTCATGAGTCAGCCACGCCGCAGGGCAGCGAGGGCGCCTGAAGAGGTTTTTCATCCCACCCAAGTTTCCTTTCCTGGGAAGCAGGGTGGCTGTGCTGGGGTGCGTGGGCTGTGTGAGCTCCCAGAGAGTCAAACCCAAACTGAGCTGACAGAATAGCTGTAGCCTCAAGCACCCCAGCAAAAACCTCCTGTGCTGGAGGCTTAAACTGCTGATTACACAGAGCTGGCTAGCCCTGGGTCACAGTCGAGGTGCTGGCTCAGACCATGGTTAAATGTGCAAGAGAAACAGAAAAAATGCTGTGCTAGATGGGGTCAATGCATCAGTCACTTCAAAGAGAGGTAAAACCTACAAACAGCAGCCATGTGTTGCTTACTCCCCCTCAATTTTTTCTGTTAATCCCAACAATCCTATACTGGTGGATTTATGGAAGTGTAAGACTGGGATCCCCTCCGACCCCTCTTAAAATAACTTGTGTGAGCACTCCACACATGCTTTTAGTGAGCAACTGCACTCTTTCCATTGCATCTGCTGAAGAGAGGATGATGAGAAGGAGGAGGAGGAAGAGGAAGGTTGTGTGAACCAGCAGTTAATACTGAAGGTCAAAAAAATTTAAAAGTTTTGTGCCACAGCATTAATTTACACAAAATAAGAAGCATTTCTCCTTATTTAGTGGATATATTGCAGGAATAAACAACAGGGCAAATGCATGCCACAGTGAAACAAGAGTTAAACAACATCAAATCATCCCTGTGATGGATCATTAAGGATGTGGAGTCTAAATGCAAAATGGTAAAATTACAGCATCGTGCAGATGCTCCTAGACCAGCGACTTATTTTACATATTGCAAAGTATAGAGAAAATTCCTTGTAGCAAATGCACACAAAGACCAACCCATCCCACAGTGAATGCACATTTGGATTGTTGGACAATGTGAGTTTTGAGGGGTGAGGGGGACTGAGTTGAGCTGCTGCTGCCTGGGATTGCAGCTGCCTTCAGCTGGAAATGGGACTTGTCTCCCTGCAACCTCCCCACTTCAGACCAGCCATGTGTACAGCAGGGATGGATCAACAAGGAGTGACAAGGGTTAAAAAAACAGCAGAGCCAGGACTAAATAGGTAAATACTGAGGAATTATCTTTTTTTAACATATATATATATATTGTAAAGAAAATTTAAGGCAACATTCCTCCTGCTAATTAGTGTTTCCTCAGCACTGTGAAAACTACAGCTGTAGGAAGAATTCAGGAAAAGTAATCAGCAGCACAATTAAGCAATCTGCCATAATGACAGAACACAACTTTAGGGACAGAATAATCAGAAACATATATATTTCTCCTTCTTGATTTTCATTTCCCACCCAATGATTTGCCTTTTCAGGGTGTATATAAAGCACTGCCTGATAGAAATGCCCATATTTCTCTGCAACAGCTTGTAGACCTTGCTGCAACGAGGATGCCCATGTTAATTCCTGCCAATCACTTACAACTACTGTTAATCTTACTGTTATTTTTGAAAACCTAATGTTTGATCTGCTTTAATCCTAATTTTGCCACCCTGTCTCATATAAACTCCTTTCACTCCTTTAAGTTAGAGAGTCCAGCTCCTTTAAGTGGAAGGTATCCAGACAAGAAATCCTGGAACTGAGGTCCCTTTTTTCCCTGCCAGCCATCCCACCCAAGGAAGGAGAGCAGGGAGATGCTTCACACTGTGTTTGTGCAACCTCCAGCTCTGCTTAGGAGAGGAAAACGCCTACACCTGTGAGCAGACAGTGAGGGGAATGGGCCTGACCTGCTCCATCTGCACAAGCTGTTTTCCCAGAGCTCCCTCAGCCTGTAGGAGCCCACAAGGAAGGTAAGCTCCCCTCCAAGGAGATGGTTTGGAAGGGAAGTATGGCCCTTGAGAAGGGGCTCCCATGCATTTCAGCTCGCTGCCAGTCATGGACCAAGGCTGGTTGGAATGAAGGCCCAGGAGAGAGGGAGGCTCGTGTGTTGCTGTGGGGAGGTAGGTGTTCTCCTTGGGCTCTGCTCTGGGGGTTTACTGGCTGCTGGGAGGGGGCTCTCATGAAAAACTGAGAGGGAAACTGTCTTGGTGGAGTCAGGAATGATCTGTGTGCTGTGGTGGGCCATGGTCATTAGCAGTGCAACTTGGTGAGTTTTGTAATGGTATTTCCCAGGAGCTGGGGAAGTTACTGGAGAAGGTCACCAGCCTTTCCCTGGGAGGTGGCAGCATTGCAGTGGTGCTGCAGAATCCTTCCAGGATGGTGGAGCAGGTGGGATTGCTGAAGGTGTCTGGATGGAACTCTCAACATGTGCTCTGTTCAGCTGGGGTGTGTTGGTTGCCCTGTTATCCTCCCAGAATCGTGGATTTCCTTCTACTCATTCCCAGATGGAGCTTTTATTTATTATTCCTCATTATGGAATGAGTTGGCTGGTCCTGGAGGTTCTTAGAAGTGGCTTGAGTTTGTAACCTGAGGACAAGGTTTGTAACCTTTCCCTCTGGTGTGAGGGAAGGCCTTAGGTGTTTTCAATTTACATGTGGCTGCTAAAAACCATCAGAAATAAGCTTGGAACTGTAAATGTTACATTGAGGAATCTTTATAAATGCAATTCTCTGGTTTGCATCCTATATAACCTAATGAAATGACAACTATGAAGTTATATATTTCAAGAATTAAATTTTCATAATGGGATAAGTGCAGCTGGAAACCCAGCACTTTTATAACCTGGAAAACTTTTATTTTTGCCTTAAGGGATAAGCTTGAGATAAAAACTTAAAGAAACACCTTACACTGAGGAGCCCAACATCTCCTCATGTGCAGAAAGATGTGAGTTCCACCTGTTTCAGGCACTAATGAAAAATCGTGATGCCCCTTAAATCAGTTCCTGGCATTTTTCTTAGTATGGCAAAAGATAGGGTATCTTGGTGGCCAGATTCTTCTGTCACTAAAGCTGGTGAAAAGTCACATTACCATGACCTGTTCCAGAGCTCTCAGATCAGAGCTGATACTATTCTGCATGTTCCCTATTCATCTGGGACACTGGCTTGCAAACAAACATACATACACAGATCTGTTCCTCCTTTTCCTGTGTGCCCTTGTTAATGGAAATCATTGGGAACACGAGGTCCAAGGAGTAGAGATGTGTCTATAAAACTCGTTCACAAAATCCTAAACCATGGAGGAATGCTGGGTTAATTTTTCATCTGAGTATCAGCTGAAAGTAATATAAACCCCAAATTAATGCAGACAATGCCTAGTCTGGTCTGCAGGCCTTCTTTATTTTTGAATTCTTTTCTACTAAAACTCAATAAAAACATGGGGGTGGAAGGTGCTGCTGGGAATTTGCTTTTTGTTCTGCTTAAGTGCTGTATTTCTCAGCAGTCTTCAAGTTGCTCAGCATGAAGATATTGTTACATTAGAACTACTGTGGGTTTAACACAATTCGGAATTTGCAGGCAAATGGATGTATTGTGTTGGGGCTTATCCACAAAGGACTGTGAAACTACAAATTACAACCCAGCTGCATTCTCTTATCTGGATTTTTTCCTCCATGTGCCTGTGAGTCCTTCCCTGTTCACAAGCAGAAGGTGTAAGGAGAAATTCAAGTGAGAAAAAGAGACATAGGCCTGAAGTCAGAAGGGACGCTGACACTGGAGATCCTGCCCATGTCCGTTGCTGCTTTCCATTAGCAGAGAATGTGATGCCTCTGGATTTAGTGTTTTTGTGATTGCCTGAGAACTTTGTTTCTGTAATTCTCCCAAGAAAACTGGCAGATGGGGTAGTAGTCCACTGCATGCTTCTCTGACAAGGAGGAAGAAGGGGGCTACTGGTTCTCTTGGATTGCTGAATATGGAAGACTGAGGATCCGCCCATGTTGTGTTCTCAGCTGTTCTTGGTCCTCATCCTTCCTCTTTGAAGGGAATGAAAAACCCCCAGTAGGTCCCTATAGGAGAGGCAGGAGGCACTTACACTCTGCAGAAGTTTGAGACAAGGCTTTAGCAGCTCTTGCTGGTCCTGGGCAGGTTTTGCTGACCTTGTCCCAGTTACAGAGCCGAGGCCAGGTTATACCAGAGCCATGTGCCACAAGCATGGACACTGGGCTTGGGGACAGCACTGAAACAACCAAGTCTGTCTGGGCAGAGGTGCTGCACCCCAAGTAGACAGGGCAAGTTCTTGGCATTCATTCTTCAAAGCAAAGGGCCATATTAGCTGATTTGAGTGATACTCTGCACACCTGCTAGCCAGTAATAGGCTGAAAACTCAATGACCCCGCTATAATGTTGTTATGTTTATTTGCTTCCTTTCAAATGGTTGTTTCTATGAAGGATGCTGACAAATGAGACCTGAACTCATGCATTTAGTGGGCCAGGAAATAAATATATCAGAGAGACAATACTTCTTTGGACTCTTCTGAGACTTGGGAGTTGCTGGCCATTCTGTTTGCTGGCTCAGTTTAAGCAGCAGAAACGTCCATGTGTTCTGTCAAAGCACTTTACTTGTGACAGGTAAAGTGCTGCCCTGACCTGGAAAACCATTCAGAGCAAATAAATGCATTAATTCAATGTGGAGTATCTTATATTTGATACACACCACTTCCTAATCACTTTACTGAACATCTGGATTGCCTTGAAATGAAACCAGTGATGGCGTCATCTGCAATTTGGACATGGGATCCATTTCGGAAGGCTTTTTCCAGGAGAGAGCCTCTTGGATCTTGGTATGATTTAGGTTGGGTCCTACAGGTATAATCCAGAGTAAATACAATTAAAGGTTGCTTCACTGCTGAAGGAGGACAGAAAGTTGCACACAGGAGCCAGCTGGACCCTTTGATACCTGTAGTCCAAATTGTAGAATCATATTAAAATGTGCAGATGTTACCAAGGAGCAAGGATTTTTCGTATGTTTGAAACAGGGTCTGTGCCCCTTTCTCTTAGAGCAGGACAAGGATGTTCTTGCAGAAGCAATGAGAATAATTTATTCTGACAGTTAAAATGGTACAAGAGGCTGAAGTTAACCCAGTTGTGCTGGTAAAAGTTGCAAAGGAGCACCAGGGGTGCAGAGACACTGCACTGGCTGCTGTGTGTGAGCGACAGCGATGACTTAATGAACGAGAGATGCACTTGCATCACAACTCAGGCTCAACTGAGCAACAGCAAGAACTACTTGCAACATCTTTTTGTCAACATCTGTTTGTCTCTGAGTCCATGAAAGTGAAAAAAAACTCATTGATTTTTTTTCCCATGTGTTGAAATTTTGCACAATTGTTTCTGTTACTTTGGCAGCCAAAATCATACTGGAATGTTTCGCCTTCTTTTTCCAAGTTTTTGAGCTGAGTTGTTCAGTTGAGGTTTGTCACATAAACCATGAGATTTTACTTCTTCTGCTAGCCAAATTATAATCTTTATATCATAAGCCTTTTGTTGTTTATTTCTTTTTCTTTAAAACTCCAGCTTCTGGAATCATGAGAATGCATGAAAATCTCTACTCCTGCTTTCTGTCATGTGTTTGTTTTCCCTGGAGTTTTTACCACCGAGAACTGCGGAGAAACTTCTGGGTGTCATCTGAGAGATGAAAAATGGAATTCATTAAATTTTGTTTTGTTTTGTTTTTTTGTTTTTTAAATACCAGTGGGATAATTTTCGGAAACTATGACTCATGATTTTCAATGTTTAGGTTTGGCAACGCTGTAGTTCTCCATGCTGCTTCCCCAGGACCAGGAGTGTTGGAAGAAGCATGTGGAGCTCGTCTCCACGGCCAAGTTCCAGCACAGAGAGCCAGGGTGTGAATTTACAGTGCCCTAGTTAGGCTGCACAGCTTCCCCACAAGGATGCCGAGTGTGCAGTACCTGCCCTTCAGAAGCATTCTCAGGGCATGTCTCAAACATCCAGCCCTAGAGCTCTCACCAACCTGCTCCAGCTCTGGACTGAGGGCAGCAGGGCCATTCTGTGCTTCAAACTGCACTTGCTGGGAGGTGATGCTGCTGTGGGGGTGTTGAGCACCTCCCAGCTGTGCTGAGCTGTGTGGATGTAGTGGGTGGGATACCTTTGTGTGCTCCAGGTGATGCTGAGCCTCCTCAGGTTCCCAGGGCTGGCTTCTTCTCTTCCTACCACCCATCCCCTGTATCTGAAGGGGGAACTGAACTGGTCCATTTTCTGAGCCTATTGGTGAGGACTTGAGGCTCTGGAGCTGACCTTTCCACACAGTTAAAGCAAGTGTGCTCAGCAGCAGCCAAGGGCTCTGTAGGGAAAGCAGTGACCCCTGTGTGACCTCTGGAGGGGGCTTTGTGGGGCTGATGTGACTTGGTTTAACACAGGAACTTGCCAGTGGGTTCCCAACCTTCATATTGCTCTGAGCATGGCTTGGTTCCTTGAGTCACAGGATGAGAAAACTTTGGCACCCAGTGGAGAAACACACTGGATGAGGATGGGATGACCTTGAGGGAGCAGTCTGAAGTTCCTTTTGGCTGTCCCCATCACTTGTAGAGGAAATAAAACAACGAAAATGAGCCAGTGGGGTATACCTGGTAAAGGGGGACAAGGTGGAGAAGAAGCCACTTAGGAATTTTATTCAGCCTTGGTGATGGAAAAGCTGTGGTGGCTGCAGGATACCCGCTGTACCCAAGGCCAAGTTTGAGCAGCTGCTGGGGTAAAACCCAGGAGACAGAGATGTTGCTGCTAGAGCAGCTCCTCTGGCCAGGCCAGGTGGGAGGGAAGAAACTGCTGTGTCTGGAGCCCTCCAGGGAGGGTGCTGTGCCATGGGAAAACCAGGATGCTGCAGGGTGCACTGGGGTGGAGGAGGGCTGGGAGCAGGCTGAGGTCTCTGCCCCTCAGGAAGCCGTGAGGGACTTGTGTGTTTTCCAAGGCAGCAGAGACAGGATGCTCAGGGGTGGGAGAGAGACAGATTTCCTTCTGCAATGAATAGACTGGGGTGGGGGATGGTGGCTCCAATTTAACCCTTGCCTGTTCTTTTCATCTCCAAAATGAAATAGTGGCTTAGGAAACCATTCCAAGGCGTAAATGAGAGGCACAAAAAGTCCTGGGTTGTTAGCACCAGGGTGATGCTGTGAGTTTATTATCCCAGCTCTCTCACCCCCAGGCATGTCTCCCTGGCTCTGGCATTCCTTTTTACTTTGAAGTTTGTTTGTTCAGTGGCACTGGCATTGCTATGACCCACATGAACACCAGTGATGCCAAAGGAGAGGCTTATGGGACAATACCTTGCCTCAGGTAGAAGCAGCTCGTGGAAGACAGCTGCAGATTTGGGTGCTGTAACAATTTTTCAGCAGAAGCCTGAAAAGTTGGGATTTCATTTTTCTTTTACAGCAGTGGTGGGGAAAAAGAACAAAAGTTAGAAGTAACTCCTGAAATGGTATCTGTTCTTGATCAACAATGAAGGCTCTTCTGCATCTCTTATAAAGTCATTAATAAGACAATCTAGAGGTGAAGTGGAAGGAAACCCAACTACCTTCACCTCCCACTCCCACCAAATCCTTGGAAATGCTGTGGGAACAGGACCTGCATGAAGACCTTTAGGGTCTAAGTACGTGAAGAATTTGGGAGAGGTACCTGGAACATGGGAATCCAGAGAAAACTACTTTGTTTACTGCACCAGAGTCTCCCAGAGCAGTGGAGAGTCCATAAGGCTGAAAGTTGGCAGCCAGACAGCAGGTGTGGTGAAAGAGACGTGTTTTCTAAACACACCAAATTCTTATTGCTCCAGCCTTTTGTAGATAAAGATCAGCTCTGACTTTAAAAGAAATTACAGCAGAAGTGCTTGTATCTGGGAGGATGAATACCTGCTTCCAAGTTGGGCTTTGTAGAACTGAACTTCATAAACAAATTACTTGATGTGATTAACCAAGTCAGAGGGTTGGAGGAAATGTGCCTTTGATTCTGACAGTATCGGGGTGGAAGCTGTAATGTGTTGGCCAGAGAATTATCATGGGTAGGAACAAACAGCCACAAGGTTCTTGGGTGTGAGGTTTCCCATTAAAACAGTGCCTTCTCTCTGAAAAAAAACCAAAAAAACAACAACCCACAGCAGAAAAAAATAACCCTCCTGAAAGCCTGATTTTTTCCTGAGATTGAAAACAGTCTTGACTCTGCAGATGTTTGATGTGCAAGGATGGGAGAGAGCAGCTGTGAACCAAAAAGAGCTAAGAATTTGTAGGAAAACATCTGGTATCTAGACTGACCAGATAAAGAGTTTTCAGTAGCTCTAAAAACATTTCTGCCCAATGATTGTGCTAATTTCACGAGGAAAAACAGTCCCTGCACTGACCTCATTCAGTTTTACAAGTTTGAAGGTTGGAATACACAGATATTGGCCTACTTGTCCCTATGGTAAAGGTGACTTTAAAAACACCAACCAAAACAACAAAACCAATGAAATAAATATAAAACAAGCAAAAAAATCGAATGTTTTGATGATGACATAGGCAAAAATATTGCAAAAACAAAACAAAAAGCATTTAAAGCCTGAAATGGAGTGTCAAGCAAGACAAGCTGACCTTCTCAGAGCCTGCTTCAAGAAACAAAAACATTTCCTCATGCCAAGCATGCTCTGCATGAGCTGAGTTTGCTCTGTCTCAAGCTAATGGCAGTAGCAGCTTTTAACAAAACAAATAATGCAATGGGGCAATTTTCTCTGTTAAGGCAAGGGTTTTTTTTTCTTTCTTCCAACTGGGGTATCAGGTGCCTGTCTGGTATCCGAGGCCATTCACAAACTGGGCGAGGCTGGACAAGTCATTTCACCCAGGATGAAAATCCTACCACAGCTGGGATGTGCAGGGGTTGAAGGAAATATTGCTTTGTGCTGTTTGGAAATTATTCACTTGGGATAAAGATATATGTTTAAGGGGAGATTTCCATCCTTTCTCAGGTGGGATTAGCTATGCTTTGGTGCTCACAGCAGTTGACAAGGAGGCGACAATGGGAGAACAGGACGTGTTGTGCTGTTGTCTAAAAGCAGAAGGGTAGGTGGGAACCTTCAGGCAGGTTTCTGCCCGCAGTGCTTCTGGTTTGGTACACCTGGCCTGTGGCAGGCAAACTTGAATTACCCTGTGTGTCCTCACGAAACCGGGCAGCACAGGGCTGAGGTCTCAGCAGCCACCGGTGTCACTGTGGCAGCCACCGGTGTCCCTGTGTCCCCCGTGAGCTGACAGCACGGGCAGAGGCGGTGCTGTATGCAGAAATGCTCCGGCGGTGAGTGAGTGAGGGGGAGAGGGAGGGTGGGGAGATGCGCTGGGTCATGTGGGCTGTGCAGAGAGTGCAATGCCGTGAGCGCAGGTGACATCCCTCCCTCCAATGAGCACTGTCCATCCCACCCGGCCCAGCCTCCGCCCCCAGGCTCCAGCCAAAGTTCCCACCCCATCCAATTGCTCCAAGTAGTGCTGGGGGTTTTCTCCTTATTAAGAAGGTGGCTTGAGACCTGCCTGTTAGTGAGTCCAGCTCCCTTTAATCTGTCCCTACCATGATTGAGGTTAACAGAGTTTCCTGCCCAGCAGCCTCTTTGGCAAATTAAAGAGAACCAGTGAGACACTGTCAATAAACTTCCCACTGTATAGATTTTGTCCAGCAGAGCCTGAATAAATTGGGTCATGCTGCCATATGTAATCCATGCATTTGAGGTTTGACCTAGCTCTTGTGCAAACCAGTGGACAGGGAAGTGTCTGGGAGCTAGGCTGGAGCTCTGGCTGAGGCTGCTGAATTTTCAAAGAGCTGGGGTGGAGCCGTGCCGCTCATTTTTGTGGACCAGTTTCATTTGTAGGGGAAGATGATTGATGTCTCCCCGCGGGAGCTTTTGTCTGTGCTGGAGTGTGTCTCAAACAACATTGCCAAGATACCTTGGGGCTGGCTTAGGTAATTATTTTGTGATTAGATACTGAAATCAAATAAATAAGTTAATCATTTTACAAGTTCAGAAGAAAATACATTTATTTAATCTGAAACTTCTTCACCATAGCAATGCATAACTCTTGTCTTTTTCTGCATGGTGTTTGCCTCGGGTCAGATGCCTCCCCACCGAAGGATTCGCTAGCATTCCATGGCCCTGGTAATGCAAAGTCACCTGTTCAGAAAGAGGAAGGATTCTTGTCGTCCTCTCCTTTGGACAGTTGATGAGAACCCTGCAAGTGGTGGTGATGGGCCAGCGTCGCTGCCATCAGTTGTCACAGTTCATATTGGCAGCACAGAAAACATTAGTGCACTAACAGGGGAGACTCCTCTTTTCAAAAGAGGCTTTAAATGATGTCAAGAACCACCACAACGATATGGTTTTTACATAAATAATAATTAATTACATGTAAATCAGACTTTTCCCCACCCCTTCCATTAGTATCGTCTTTGCTAAGCTCTCTGTCTTGTTTCTGTCCGCTCACTCTGAGTAGTTGAATGGCAACAGACATCATTTGCAATGCTAACGTCAGATACGGGTCAAAATGGACAAGGAAAACACAACCCGGGGTTTTATCAATGCAATAACAAGTAGTTCTGTCTAGAGATGGCAGTGTACTGGGGTTTAACCTCTTCACTGCCACAGAGCCAGAAACAACAGGAATTAACTTTCCTGGTTTCCTGTTCTGCTATTTCTAACTTATTTTCAGCCCTTTCTTTCTTCTGGCCACTCTCTTTTTCCCCCCTTCTCTCCCCTTTCTGGTGTTTACTAGAGCATCTGGTAGTGTTTATCTCCCAAGACACAGGAGACTGTTGTTTTCATAGATATGTAACTAGCCTAAAAGCTTTAATCTTTGTTGATGTTGGACTTTTGGATTAAAAAATAGTCATAATAGTGGAAAAAGTTAAGATGAAATAATACTTCAGCAGAGAACACTTCGGAGACAGCATCAACAAAAAACCCTTCAGAGGGAAAGCTGCAATTACTGCATCTCCTTCACAGGCAATGCTGAACTTGTGGGGAGAGAGAGCAGGGCAGGGAGTGAGGAGACCAAATTCCCTGAGATGAGACTGCTTGTTCCACTGGAAGCTGAAAGTGTGGCATGTCCTCGTGGAGATTTCTGCATGTGCTCCTGCAGCAGGAGTTTAAGCAGACCCAGAAATGCCAACAAGATGTTAGAAATCTGTTTTCATCTCTGCTGGCTTCCAATGCTGCCTTCCAGGAAGGCAGCGAAGGAGCTGATCTGGCTTTTAGCAGAGTCACACTGCACATGGCCTGGGGTTTGTATCCCCTAGGGAGTAATGGCTGTGCAGGAGGTCACAGGAGGAGATGGTGTTTTGGATTTGGTCTCTTGCTCTGGAGAAGTACGCTGGTTTTCTCTGAAAGCTTCAGAGATGCTGAGATTGGGTTAATTAGAAGTTGTCAAGATACAGCAAGAAGTGTTGCTGTCATCAGAGAGATGTAGAAAGTGTTACAGAAATTGAGTAGCAAAAGGCAGGTAGGTGTCTGCTATCTGCAGAAGATCTTATTTGCTGCCTTCCCAGGGGACTAGGCACTGTCCCAAACCTGCAGCAAAGTCAGCTAGGCTGGAAGCAGACCTGCAAAATCCGAGTGGCTGCTGCTTTCCTAGCAAGAATATATTCAGTTGCTAATATTGTAAATGCTTGGTGGTACATTTTTATAGCAATAGCATTTATGTAACTTAAGCTTTTTTATGTAATTTAGGATTTTAAATTAAATATCTTAATTCAGGTGCTACATACTTCACTTTCCACCCTTTCCACCCCTGTTCTCTTGCAACATAAGGTGTAAACCTGGCTGTAACCTCTCCCAACTTTTTGGGATAAAACATTTTTGGAAAACCCTCACTTTGGGAAGGCAGCGAGCTGATGAAAGGGAGCTTAGCAGTAATGAACTAAGCTAATAAATTACTTAATGTCACCTTAGGATAGGTCCGTGGCTGCCTGTCACACAGCAGCACATCAAGCTGGAGACGCACAGTCGGTCTCTCCTAACCTTTGTACCTCCTCCCGCTAACCAGGGAGCTGGTTCTGGAAAAGACCAGGCCTGTGGAGTCCTGCAAACTGAAGGGTAAAATATTAATAAGCCAAAGAGGAGCTGGAGGTGTCAGTGAGGCTCCTGCACAGCACAGCCATGGGGGAGAGTGCTGCTGGTCTCCACACAAAGGGAATGGCAAACGGTTTCTCCGCAGAAAATTTCACCCGACCAATTTTTTTTGCATGCAAAAATGCAGATTCAGCAGCACCAAAACGGTCTGTGCACACATGCCAAACTTGTCATTTATAAAAACTCAAAAAAGCTCTGACAAATGCTGAAGCTGTTAGTTTTGACACTTCTGACATGAAACACTTTGATTTTTCATTTTGAAACTACTTTGTGTTCAAAATGTCCTTTAATTTTATTTTCAAGCAAGGGGGTGTGTGTCTTTTTTCTTATTCCCCCAAAAAATCAAAATTGAAATGAAATCTTCAGATTGACTCAACATGAAATTGTTCTTGGATTTTTGGTTTCACAAGGCTTTTTTTTTTTTCTTAGACGTGTTTGGCTTCAAGTCACTTATTTTTCACCCCCAAAATTTGCCAGTTGGTTTATCAAGAACCACAGCGAACATCAGCCCTTTTGAAGGGGTGCAGCTGCCACAATGGAATATTTTTTTTATGGCTGTCAGTTGCAGAAAGGGGGGGGGGGGGGGGGGGAAAAGAGCCTTTCTTTTGCTTTCCAGGAGATTGAGTTCATTTTCTATCTGACAGGGATAAATAATAAACAGTATTTCTTTTTTTTTTTTTTTTTTCTGCTGTGAGGGATTGTGTTACGTTATCTGTTTAAACATTCCGTTACATTTTAGTAATGTGAATAATGATTATTCCTGTGCTTCTGAGCTCTCTCTCTTGGCTCGGGCGCCGGAGGTTCAGGAGACACCTGGCATTGTTGACAGAGCGCTGAACTTGAACGCCTCTCACTGTGACAGGGCAAGCCCAAATATTTTGGGAAGAGTCCTTGTTATGTTACGACAGGGGTTGGTAGCACTGATGCTGGGGACGGGCTTTGCTTTAATACAGAGCTGATTATGCTTTATTATTCAGGGAACAGCATGAGCTTTGGCAGGCAGGCTGCTGGGAGAAGGAGGATTGCACTTGGGCACTTCTTATTTGTAGGATGTGCTGAAGGTCTTCCAAGAGATGCTGTCTCTCAGAAGAGGCCAGGATAGGAGGCCCTGAAAGACATTTTTCTGTGGGTGAGAAAGTGAAAGAAATAAAGATTTTTTTTTTTCAAAATAATATAAATGTTTAATGCAGTCCCTACATGTAGACAAATACCTGGGGAAGAGCTTGTATTAAAATACCTTATTAATCATATTTTCTCTCCCTCAAGGTGGTGTTTGCTTTCTACAGCGTACATCTTTGGTCTTTTATTGGTTTCCTCTCCTGAAGTCTTGCATCTTGGCAGTGCTTTGTGCATCTTCAGTACTGCACGAGTGTCCAGCTCGTGGTGTTTAATTGGTCATAGACTTTCAACGAGATTGGATGTCTTGTGACGTTTGCCAATTCACGTACGGCACATAATTATATTCAGGAAGCAATAGGAATTAAATGACATTAATTCCCATGAATATTCATTTAAGAATCTCGACCAAATTCAGGCAGATTAATAGTCCAACGCAAATACAATGGCTATTCATTGCCCCCACAGGAAAAGGAAATATGTATCGGCTGGCAGCTCAGGACAAATGGAAATATGCTATAGAAAAGTTATCTCTGGGTGGCTTCTGGTGCAGTGGCAGCTGAAGGGACACCTCCAGGAGGAAAGAGGATTAGTGTGGGTACGGATGTGGGGAGCCTTTCCCATCCACTAGGAACCCAGAGGAGTCTGGGGTGAATCCAAGACTCATGTCTCTGCACTGACCCTGCAGATCCAAACCAATTCTGACTGCAGTGGAGCTCCTCTGGACTCACAACACAGCAAAATGTCATTCATTCCGTGCCTGACTCCCATGGCCCCTGTGTGGGGAGCCAGGCTCCAGCCTGCTCTGCCCAGATCGTGATGCTGTGGGGCAGCACAGCCATTTCTCTCCCTTACAGGCAGCACTAAGCTGGCTCTGCTGCTCGCTGCCTGCTCTGCCACAGCCAGCCCAGCACCAGCCCTCGGGGTGGCTGCAGGGCAGCCCTGTCCTGCCAGGCACCTCCTGGCACATGGAAGCTCAGTTCTGCTCCAGCTTGTTCTCCCAGCACAGGCCAGGACATGGCTTCTACTGTGGCCAGGGAAACAGGGAAAGTATAACAGCAAAAGCAGATGAAGGATGCAAATGCCTTTGCAACTGAGGGATCAGAATTTGGGATGCTGGAAACCCCCCTCCTCAACAACAATATTTCATTTTAAAAAATATCTGGGTTTGGTTATAGCTCTCGTTTGGGAGAACTTAACCTTTTCCTTTTGTCAGACAAGCCAACTTGAGACCTTAGCTGTGTCACATTCTCTCTTTGTGGGACTTTACCAGTTGGAGAACAGGTCCTGCTTCCACTAAATCTGGAAAAAGTTCAAGTGTTGCCAAGAGCATTGGGCTTGGTCTCTAAGCTGGTGTTTACATCTTTTAAAATTCCCCCTCATAGGCAAGTTTACTTTTCCTGCCCTTGAAGTTCTCTGAGCCAAAGAAGGGTCCAGTTATTTTACCTTGCACATGTACCATGTGATGAGCAGAGCTGCATTTTCTACTTTTTTGAAGGTTATTTATTGCCAGACTGATCTGACTTGCCCTGACTACACCGAAAACAAAGAAATGTGGAAAGCAGCAACCACCATCTTGCCAAGAAGGGGGTTTGCCTCAAACTGCAGTATGAGAATAGTCACAGGGCTGCTTCTGCTTGCACTTATTTGAAACAAAGTCAGGTAATCATAAAACCAGGCTGTAAATCCAATGTACATTTCTCTTTATATCCACCAACTTTTTGGGGCAGTACATAGTGTGTATCTCATCTTTTCATGTCTGATGTAAAAGGTAAAATAACAGCTGAGTACCCACATGGGCTTTGCACCTACGCAGGAGTGCCAAGTGGGCCAGGAACCTGCCGTGCAGCCTGGTGATGTGCTCTGCAAAGCCTCATAAACCGGTGACTAAGGCAGAAAGGACTCCAAGGCCTGGCTCCTGGGACACTGGAGGTGTGGCATTACAGTAGCTTGGAAAACATTCTGACTTTATAACAAGTAACACCTATAATTACAGAGGCGTCATCACCTTGATTTTTTTTTTTTTTTTTCCAGCTAACAAGCTGTAGTTGTAGCCTGTGTACATCCCTGCCAAAATCTGCCAAGCATTTGCTCTTGGGATGGTTCTGCCGGTGGTGGGAATATCAAGCATCTTTCTCCAGGCACTTGTAAAACAATACAGCAGTAAACAATTCAAGTACAATTAGCAGCTACATCGGCAGAGGGGGAGGGAGAAGTCCCACCGCTGGTACTGTCTGTGGAATTAATCATGTTTTACAGAGTTGATATACTGGTTTGGATGTGTGAAGTTAAAAACAGGAGATGAAGTAGTAGCCAATAAGCATTTATTTGAGGATGAAATGTAAAACAAGTATTTTTTTTTTTAGCAGTATCGGGGAGAGGTTTCAAAAATGCTCTTTTAACACGTTTAGCTCCTTTTTCTTCCTACTGAAGAAATAGACGACCTAAAAAATATAACAAGACACGCTGAAAATGATGTTTGCTTTTAAAGTGGTCCCGCCGGTCACACAAACGCCGGTGTCTCCTGCGGGACGACGGCTGGAGAAGCGGGATGCTGAACGCTCCGCTCAAGGCTCTCGCCCGTTCCCGGCCCCGCCGCACCCGGCGGCGGCCCCGAGCGCTCCTTGCCGGTCTGAGCGCACCGCTCCGGCAGCGGCGCGAGCATCACCTCCGCAAATATTTATTTGCAGCGATTTTCCGCTCTTAATTATTTAAAATATAATGAATTAGGCATAAGTACCTCGCTATTAGGGTAATTCCAGGTCTTAATTGCTGCCGGAGCGGCTCCCGCCGTTCCGCCGGGAGGTGGCGCCGCGGGCCCGGCGCTGCTGCCGGAGCCGCCGGGGCCGGGCGGGGGACGGGGACCGGGACTAGGGGAGAGCCTGGGATCGGCGCGGGGCTCCCGCGGGCGCGGTTCGCCCCGCGGTACCGCTTCTGACAGCGTGTCAAACCCTCGCCCTCGGCCCGGGGTCAGTCCTGTCGGCAGCCACAGGCGATCGCCCAAAAAAACAAAGGGAGGGAAGAAAGCCGGGCGGGTCAAGGAAAGAGGTTTTTTTTTTTCCCCGGGACGAGTCGGTCGCTCGGTAACTTCGCGGCCGCCCGCTGACTCCAGCCCGCAGCGCCGGGCAGGACGCGCTCCATCCCTGCGAGGCGCCCGACGACCGAGCCCCGTCCCCTCGGCGCCGCGGTGCTGCCGGCAGCGGGCCGGGGTCCCGGGCAGGGCAGGGCAAGGCCCGGCGGGGCCGCTCCCCTCGCCTGCTCCGGCCGCCGTCAAAGGAGCCCCCGCTCCGCCGGAGGTTCCCAATCCGCGCTAAGGCCGTCGGTGCTGTTAAAATTGGCGGTGCACGAGTGCCGGAGCCGCAGGGCCGGGGCAGCCGGGTGGTCCCGACTCTGCCCCCTCTCGCCCTCTCCCCGCGGCCGCTGCCACCCCCTCCGCTCGGGAGCCCCGACGGCGCGGCCGGGAGCGCTGCCGCTCCGCGCACCCGCCGAGATGCGGTGCCGCCCCCGCGGAGCCGCTCCGCACCCAGCCCGGCCCTCGGGACGGTCAGTCCCGCTCAGCGGCCGGTGCGCGCCGCTGCGCACCCGCGCAGTGTGTCTGAGCGGTGTTTGCGCCCACAGCGGCGAGCGCTGCGGGGAGAACGCGGGCAGCGTCCGCCTCGCCGCTCCGCGCAGGTAAGGCGGCTCCGCGGGTACCCGCGGAAGGCGCTCCGGGGTCTCCCCGCATCCCCCAGCTCCGCTGGCCTGATGCCCAGCGGCTCCCCGCGCGGCCGCGGAAAAGTTGGTCGGGGTGCGCAGCGCTGCGCCCCCGCCGACAGGGCGGCCCCGGCCCGCGCGCCGAGCTGTCCCTCGGGGCGCGCAGGGACGCGCAGCGCTGCGCGCCGCGCTCCACCGCCACTTTCGCTTCCCCGTGGGGCCGCCCCGCCTCCCCCGGCCCGAGGAGACCTCCCCGGCCCGAGCGGGAAGAGAGAAGGGCCGGGATATCCCCCGCCTCCGCCGGCCGTGCCCGCGAGCACGGACGCGCACGGAGAGGGCGAGAGAGAGCGAGAGGGGCCAGCGGGCCCGCCAGCCGCACACCGCTGCATCACCCTTGGCTTCTGGCGAAAGGGCGCGTATACTGAGCTCGGCCTCGCTGTCACAAACATCCCAAATGTCCTAAATTTAAAAGAAGTTTTAGAAAGTGACCTCAAACGTGGATATTCGATACAAGAACGTTTTTCTGTACTTGTACAAAACCCTTTCTGCCATTAGGGTTGTCCTACCCGAGACCTTTGGCTTCCCAGAGCTTAGGGCCTGGGCAGACTTCCCATCCCGGACAGGAGACTGCCTGCCTTCGCATCTCGGCTCACTCCTTCGTTCTTTCGTTCTTTCATTCTTTCTTAAACGGGGACAAGGTGCCAAGCCCCTGGGTGGGAACAGAGCAGAGCACTGCACCCTTGGAGGTGAATCTGTGCTGTTACCTTGTCTGCAACCTCATCGCTGGGGATTCAGGATGTATACCCTGGTCGTCACTCTTGGGAGCACGGGGTGCAGGAAAAGAGCCATGAAATAAGTTGCAGGTGAAATACAGAGAACGAAGGGTCTCACCTGTGGGAGTGGCTACATTTGCACAGGCTGAGCATCGGCCCAAGGGGATGCACCGTGCTTTAAAGACATGGTTTGCAACCTCTCATCCTTCACAGTCAGCGCTGTGGGACAAGACCTGTAGCACTGTGAGAACTGGGGGATTTACCACAGAAATGTGTCTTAGGCAAGAAAGTATGACCTCTAGATCATCGTGTTTGCATGAAGCAACAGTTTCCTCCCAGAATGATTACTGACTTGGGAATATTTGTCAGAGCTGAGACAAAAGGGGATTTCTGTCCACACATGGTCTGTCCTTCTGTTTCTGTTATTCTTGGGATTAAGTTGTCATGGTTCAGCTTTGCTAGCAGTTATGCATATTTTCAGAAAAGAGTAGTTGTATGTGGTTGTGATTTTTGCATATAATTAATTTAAAATTCCAATTTTACAAAGAAATCTGTTTTCACATCTCCTTTAGTAACAGGAAGTAAGTTTCTAGAGAAAACAGTACTGCTGTGTATCTGTCTGCTTATTTCTGTTATAATTTTTTGTCACCAGGTGAAGTGAAGGTTAAACAGGGTATTTTGGTTTCCTAAATCATAATTTACTAAATTGCCATTCATCTTCCATTTTTGTAAAGCAAATATCTACATTTGCTGCTAACCAATGGTTAATATGAAGTGGCGTAAGATTGCCATCCTTGCTATTCGTTGGACTAACCCTGATTTTTTTTAACATAATATATGGCACTTGCCTCATTGCCGAGGCATTAATACTTGAAGGGAAGTTTTTAGTAAATCATGAAAGCCAAGATTTTGAATAGAATCTTGAATAGAATCAGCTTCTCTTTCATCGAATACTGGAAAATGAAAACAAAGGATGGGTGCAATCCGTGGAGCTAACAGAGATCGGATAACTCTGAGGCTCAACATCTAGCCACAGACTCTAAACTCCATAAAGAAGAATTAGACCTTCTATGTTGTGGTCTTCAACTGGATTTCCAAATACAAGGTGGCCACTGGAGATACGTTTTATGACTAGGAAGGAAGGAAAACAGGGCAATACAAGCATGAAAGTATTCTGAGTTAGCCAGAGCTTTTTTTACAATTATTTCTTAATTGTAAACACCCCCAAACCACTATAAATCTATGAATTTCAAAATCTGGGTTTTACTTGAATTTCAGTTTAATTTATACAGGTAGAAAGAGAAAATAAATCTGCTGGATAAAACAATAACATTACAAGATCAATAAGTGTGAGTGTAGCAGGAGAGATACACACCTAAATTCTACATTTGAGTGTTTTCTCACCTTTCTACATGTTATTTGGAGATGTTCTGGATCTGCAGTCTCTTTTCATCAGCCTTAGCAGGGCAGTACATAGTTTGGTCCCTCCTCTTCCACTCACCAGTTTATGCTTGTGCTGCAAAGCTGTGCCTTTCAAAAGTCCTTTCCTCACACACTGCCTGCTTTTGCAGACTGCAGGAAAATGCCCTCTCTCCTCTCTTCTCTTTCCAGGTTTTATTTATTCAGTGCAGCAGCTTAAGCAAGGCAAGCAGCCTGACTTTCCTTCTCACTGTTCCACTGCAGCCTTTTAAATTAATGTGAGATGGCTTTTAAAAGACCTTAACACAGAGTCAAATGCAAACAATCAGATACCACCTGTTAAAAGTACATGTGATGAGGCACCGTGGGCATTGCATCTGGAATGACAGAGACATGACAAGAACAGCATAAGTGGTTGCCTCAACCCATTCCCCATCATGGAAGGTAAGGCCTTCTCAGAGAGAAAAAGAGCATTTACTTCAGTTGTGTTGAAAACAATCAGTGCTCAGGAGCTCTGTGGAATCGTCAGCAAAGTTCAGGCTGAGTTCCTTGTTCCTTTGGTGGTGTCATGGTCTAGTCAGTCCCATTCCTGGAGAAGGCAACTGAGATGGCCTGTGTTACTTGCTGACCTTGGGTCCCTGAGGAGCATCTCACATACCCTTTCCATGAAAACAAAGCTTGCACTTTTGTTGTTGTTGTTGTTTGATTGGTTTGGTTTTGATCAGTTTGGTTTTTTTCACAAAATCATAAGGGGAAAATCCTTCATGTGCACGTATTTCTCAGGAATGAAACATAACTTAGGAGTTTTCATTTAGGGCTGATTTGTTCATCTCAACTCATCCCATTATTGGCATTTCTTAGAAACACATTGTTGAATGAGTAAAGATGATGTGTCAAACTTAAATTTGAATTTCATTATTATTGAAACCTCAATGCTAAAATAACATAGGTTTTTCTGTGTTTAATTTCCTTTTTTTATTAAAAATAAAAAATATATATTTGAGGAAAGTTATTGAAAGCATATTTTTTAACCCAAAGACCACCCAGACAAAATGTAAATGTGTATTTAAGAAGTTTTTTAAAAATGATACTAGGTATCAGAGCAATTGGAAGAGTTCCACAGGAGTAATTTTTTTTCCTGGAATATCATCATGTTAATACAGATCTAGATGCATGATGGTGAGATTGAATTCTAAGTATGTGAAGAGGCCAGTCCTTTGACTTCGTCTCTTTCTTTTGGGCAAATTGAATTGCTTTGCGAAATTCATTCTTTGAACTTCAAGCCAATTTTAGTTATGGGAGAACAAAAGCAATTTTAACTTCCATGATTTATTCACTTAACATTAATAAAGCTGAAAAATAACAGTCTATTTGGTAATGGTAATCAAAATGGGCTTGCAAACCACTGGAATTAAAGTATGGTAATGGAAGTGCTGACAGATCCTCTACTGTAGTGATGGGAACAGTATTTCTGCCTTATCCACACTATAATCTGTAAATAATGCTGCGTTCTCTCAGTGAAGTGGGGAGAGTGATTTATTGTCATTGTTAGCATGGACAGGCAAAAAACCTAACACACTTCTCAAAGTGATGGTGTGTAAGTGAAATCCAGTCTGTCACAAGACCAAAAAAAGAAAATACTGTGAATTTTAGACCTCATCATCCAAGGATCTCAAAGCATTCTGCTACCCTTATAATGTTGCCTGCTTCTTGCCACCCTGGGGAAACTGGGAAGCTGAGAGGTCAAGGATACAATACTAATATGAGAGTTTTTGTTTTGTTTTGTTTTGTTTTGTTTTGTTTTGTTTTAGCGGGTTGCAATGGAATCTGAGCTGGGTGTCATATGACTGGATCACAGAAAACATCCACAGAAAGGCCCATGGTAACAAAAACTTTTTCTTTCAGTGGTCTTCATCAAGCTTGAATTGCAGAATCACACATTCCAATTTTATTGAGTCGTGCTAAAAATTATTTTTCTGTGGTGGCTGGCTAATTCTTTATATGAAGTAATACTGTATGCTATTAAAGCTGGTTAATACTTCAGTCTAGTGATGAACCTCAAGATTCACAACTCCAAAATCACTCAATATTCAAAGATAATGCACAAATCTGTAAGAACCAAGCCCTGGACCCATGGATCAAACAACTCCATGAAATAAAGTGTTGGATGTTCTGGTGGTGATCCTACATATCACCTTCTGTGCAAGGTCTTCACCTAAGGCAGCCTGGTCTTAAAGATGTAATCATTGCTGAAAGGGCTGAAAACTGAGGTTTATATGATGTGCACACTTCTCAGTGCTGTGTAATACAGTCTTTGGTTACACAAGCACACTTGTGGTCTCCTAAGGAACTCCTGCCTTTTTCAGCACAACGATCAGGGGCTTAATTCATGGATGGAGCTATTTTACTTCACCTTCACCGTTTGATGCTCAAGGCTTCCTGCCATATCCATTGCACGCTACCTAAACCCTGTTCTGATGACAGAACTAATTTCCTCAAGAGATTTGCTCCAGTGCTCAGTCCTAAGATGGACGGTTGCTTTGCAACTATTTATTAATTTATTTTCATGGCACTTCTCTTCAGAGAGAAGGTCATTTTGCCCCCCTCTGATGGTTGGAGTGTTACCAGACAAAATGAAGATGAAGTCAGAAGTAACCACTGCTGTTGGCTTTTCAGTTCTGGCAGGGCTGCCTACAAACAGATTTCAAAACTTCTAGAAACATTATGTTTTGGAAGTGCAGCTGAGAGTGACTAGGCTGCACAGAAGAGGAGGAAACACATACAGTGAGACTCTGAAAAAATTACTGGGAGTGATTTTAACTATGCACTGGAATTTTACCATGGCGGCATTTATGGGGCTTAATTGTAACATACCCTTACCTGAGTTCAAAGTTCTGGATTCCTTCACTTTAAGTGCCTCAACAAGTGAGGTGGTGAGCTTGCAGAAACTAATCTTCTCTGCCACTCAGGAATGATTCTTTCCTAGAAAGAAAACATGTATATCATATGAAGTCGTAAAGTATTTTTTTTTTCTTAAAATACTGTATTCTGCACCTGTGTAAGCCTGTATATCCATGTGCAGAAGTGTTTTTTCAGATTCCAAAGACAGTGCTCACTACTGTTTACTCTTAATAACTATACATCTAACCTCCTGCCAAGTGCCATCCATTATTTATCAAATTCCAAATAACTGTAATTTCAAGCTCTCAAGCCCCATGGATATCATTGAGGTCACAAACATGCCTAAGGTGTATAAGGACAAAATTGTGAAGCAATGAGAAAAAACAAGCATCACTTAAGACCTATTTCTGCTTGCGGGGTCTTTTACCATTCATAATGTTGCACATAATCTTTGAAATGGTGACTGATTCTCCAGAGCTGACCATCAAAATCAGACAAAAACACAAATCTCAAATCAAAGTACTCATTTTGTCACCTGGTTATGTTTTTTATCGATTTAATGACCATTTTTCATTATCCTTTAAAAAATCAGCGGCTGTGTAGATTCTTCTGGGAATTGACTAATTAAGGTGAAGGGGAGGACATTGCACAGCTTAATATGGCAAGGTGGAGAGTGAAGGTTCCAGGAGAGACTTTAGAGCCTGTAGATCATGCTCTGATGGAGAGGTTGCTGATTTGTGCCACAGAACTGGAAAGAAAACCTGCTAGGGGGAAGAGGGGAAGCCACAGTTTGCTGCTACTTGGAAAGTTAGTGAAATGACTGAAAACTGGAAGTCAGCTCTGATTTAACCCTTCCAGCGCATTGCAAGAGGAATTGGTTACAGGCATTTTCTATTTTTGCTCTGGGTTCCTCACTTTGGGTTTACTGGAAATATAGTAGTCTATATTCTTACACAGTCTGGCTTTTGAATGGAAAAGCCATTTGATCTACTTCAGTTCACTTTGTGAACAGAAAGTTCACTTTGGGGAAGGGGGTCGACAGAGCTTGCCTCACTTCATCTCTCTCCTCATTCTGTGATGCATGCTGTACACTCAAGGAGAACAGCAGAGTGGTGACAAGGGTTTCTGAGCTTTGCTTTCAGAGAGGATATGAGGCATAGTCTATTTCTGGAAGCAAGGTGTGACTATGATGGACCAGTTGTCCATCCTAGTATGGCAAATTCTGTAAGGACCCCCAAACTTTCAGTAATTTCCTGTCCAGTAGTTAGTTGATTTTTTTTTTTTTTTTTTTCTCAGCAATGGATATTGATTATTTCTTTTCAATGGGATAAATATTAAAGCTAAGTCCTTTTTCTCTATTATAAAAGAGCACCTGAACTATAAAAAATTCACATGCAGCAGTGATAATGTTTTTTCAGGTGTTTCTTTCTGTGACACATGAATTCTAAAATAAGCTGGCATTGGTTTTATCAAACATAATGTTACCTTGCTAGTATACCATTAAACTCAGTTAATCAGTCTTTATTGGAAAATGGGAAGACCCTGCCGTAGATTATATTACTAAGCAAGCAAATTATACTTTCATGTGTAATTTGTGTTACTGCTCTTTTAATTTTATTTTTTTTCCCAGAGCAGAAACGCTCACATTTCATACACATTTGTACAGAAAGCCTCTATCATTACAGGACTAAAGAGAAGAAGGAAACAGGGATGAAGTAACCTGCTTACAGACATGCTGTAGCTATGGTGGTCTTTTTTGCATTTTCAGCTCAATAGAAACAAGTATCAGACAAAAGCAGTGCAGACATTTAACAGATAGCAGCCAGGAATGCAATGGCCATTTGCTGGCACATGACCAGTGTGCTGAGCACTACTGAAAAACTGTCAAGACCCAGTTCATTTTTAAAAGTATTCTCTAAGATAAGAATAGCATCTCCTTGAGTAAAACAGTACTTTTTGGTTTGAAATCTGAGCATCCAAAATTTGTTTTAATTTGTCTGTTACCATCAGCATTAACCCAATGATTAATTGTTAGCGCATTACTTTTATCTTATAAAGTAATGCTGTTTTGCCTTAGTGACTTGTATAAACTAAACTTTTGACATTTTACATTTCAGGTTTTGTATTGTGGATGTCCATTTGATGCAAATTGATCTAGAAACTGGGGAGGTTAAAATAAACAGATTGTACAGAGAAAAGTGTTTATGGGAAAAAACTCCACAAGTACTTGGTGTGGTTTTTCAGTCCTTTCGTCAACAAAATGAGCTTCTGCAGCTTTAAAACTTGTCTTCATAGTCGGACATTTGCACCTTAGGTTAGTTAGCTGCTAATTAAGATACTACTTAAAATGTATTTTCCCCAGTCTGTGTGTACGCATACAACAAGTGTATTCCAGGATTGGACCAAGAATAAATATTTGTGGTTTGATGAAAACACAGGGGAGTGTTCATATCAACTTTTATAAACAAGTGAAATGACTGTAGATAATCCAGCATTATTTATTTTGACGTAAAGAGTCTTATGCTGATATAAACATCCTCAGTGCAAAATTACTTGTGACTGGTTTTGTAAACACAAGACCATAAACAAATTTCCGGGGACAGTTAAAACAGGAGAATATTAGTCTTAGTGACCTATATCACCTCCCCCAGGATGAAGAGCAGGAGACTTCATATTAAGAAATTGCAAAATAATTTGTACATACTTTTAATGATAAACACTCTTTGGCAGATGATTTTGTATATTCCACAATAGTTTTGGTTTCAAATATTCTTCTTTCTAGAAGAATACTTTTCTAGGTTCATATGTTCCTATAACTATAACCAATCCCTCCTTTCTCGAATGCAGCCATATATTTGACCTTGTTGCAGTTTTATATTAGAAGTTCCACAGGCTAAATATGGAATTTTTTTAAGTCCCTCCTCTTCATCATTTTGGAATTATTAGACAGCTGCATAGATAATAATGCTTTTTGTTTTACAACATTCGTTGTTTCAAATAGTTTTTTCACTTTTTAAATTCAATTCCTTTGTAAAATAAAGGTGTCTAATATTTTCTTCCTCCCTTGAAATGAAAAATTTACATTCCTTTGCTATTCTTTAGTCTGTTTCTGAGCATGTTGTATGCTTGGCTTGTATTTCAGGGAGTGGAAAATAGAAAACTGAACAGAGAATTGTAAGAGTAAAAAGAACTATCTTCATAAAGCCATTGTAATGTTTTCTGTATTAGTTTTTATCCCATTCTTTACGCATCCAAGTAGTTTTATTTATTACATGTTTCGCTTTCCAGCCCCTTGTGTAAGTAGAGCAGGAGTTTCATCTTTCAGAGTAAAGCAATGCTGTTTTCCTGGAATGGGCACAGTTACTATAGAATCTAGTAGGACTTTGTATACATACTGCTTCCTCCAATGTATAGCAGAAACACATTGCATATTTTAAGTTTTCTGAATAATTTGTTGTAATGACGTGTCTTACCTCATCTCTCTTGTGTACCTCAATCTGCTTGTAAATTTGATTATAAATATTTGTATGCATAGGCAAACAGAGAACTCCTGCATGTCCCATACTTATGGGAGCAATTAAACATCGTGCTTGAGTTGCAGGTGGCCATTTTGAATATGGGCTTTTTGAAGACTTGCAAAATAATTCCCTGCTAAGACTCTTATTTAGAATCTCCTGCTTGAGGGCTGAATGGCACAAGAAGCCTGATGCCTCTGGGCCAGCAAGCTGTTTTCTTCTTTGCTACTCTGAAATGTCTTCTACCTTGGCTGTAGCCAGAGGTTGTGTCTTGCAACTCAGTCTGTCTTCCTTTCCCTGAAGAAACACGAAGGGATCCCTATGTATTCCAGATGGATAAAAACCTGTTCTGCTGGTTAAAGTTTGCAGGTCTAATCCTTGGACCTGTGCCACTTGACACCAGCCAGCTAAGGAGTTTGCCTTTTTGGATATTACTTTTCAAATCCTTCTGCTAAGGAAAAGTCCAACAAACAGCAGAGAGATTGCTTGTCTGTCTCCTTGAACTGTATTTGATTAAGAGGGTTACACCTCTCTAACCAATTCTTTGGAGGCATTGGCAGTGCCAGATAGTCACAACCACCAGGTTCTTCTCCAACAGACTCTTCACTCCTCAGTCTGCTTGTTGGGCACGTGGCCTGGGCAGGGACTAGGTGTTAGAGAGCTCTTGATATGTTGTGCGCCCAAAACTTGGAACTGTTCTAGTCATGTGAGAAGTTTTTTTTCCTGGTGCACTGAGTTTTTTATCCTGGTCAGGCTGAGTAAAACACAGAGGTAAAGTTTGTAGGATCAGCCAAATGTTTGTAGGATGCCAACATTCATCCCCTAAAGAGAAAGGGTGTTAGCAATATCTCCTTTGTGCACTTCACATACACAGACAAAGATCTCTAATTTTGAAAATATTGTTCGGTTTTTTGTCAGTATTTTTAATCAAGAGAAAGGAAGTCCTTGAAGGAGCTTTTTATTTCGTTTAGTTTGTTCTATCCTTAGAACTCTGGGTACCAGCACATCTTGCTTACCACTTGAACCATTGAATCAGGAGGCACTACACCCTCCATTTTAATGTGACACCCTTTCCCCCTTTCCATCTGCAGAAAGCACCCTCAAACCAAACCCACACTGTAATTTTGGTGGTCTTGTCCTCACCCATATCTGCCATCTGCCAGCATCTGAGGCAAGGAGCAGAAATGACACACAATGATTTAGGAGGACAGAGAGCATTTTCTTATTTTATCATGAAACATTAATTTTACAAAATATTTTATTAGTAGTATTGAAAATGTTCTTTGAAAACTCATTTGCATCAGCATGCTGCCCTCTCTTATTCTTTCTACTGTAGAAAAGTACTTCTCAATGTTATCTGTATGAAAATCTTTAGGATTTACTTTCTTTAGCTTGTAGTATTTTTCCCCTTAACTGCTGAATAGTGCAAATAACCTGTAGATCTCTGCTAAGATAAGAAGTAGTGAATGGAATTTTTGCTTGAGGCCACTGTGTTCAAGCACAGCAGCCTGGGCACCTCCTACAAGCCCCTGTAAGCAAGATTCAAAAAATGACCTTGCCCTACCTCTTCCTTCAAGCCCCGAAATGCGTGCATGTGAGACTGTGGATACTGAAAGTTAATGAGGCTGCAGGTAGAAGTCACATGTAAGATTGTGGATGTAGCACAGATGGCTGAGGAGGATCACAGACAGTTTTCCTGCTGGAGAGGATAGGGAGGCTGCAATGAAGTTCAGCCAGGACTTCAGTAAAGGTGGTGAGTCCTGATTCCCAGTGGGATACAGGAATTAGGTTGATGGGCTCAGTCAGCCAGTCAGCATGAAGCAGCTCATTTTCAGCACTGCACTAGCCATAACAACTATGCCAGTATCTGCACTCTCAGTGCCTCACGCTGCTGCAGTTGTGCCATCCTCAGATATACCCAGATGAAGAAGTACATGCACAATGCACAGATTGAATAGGAATTTATTATGAATGTTGCATTGGAGGAAAGTATTGGGTCAACCAAGTAACTGATCATGGGCTCTGGAATTCCGGACCATGACATTCATTTTTGTTCTTGGTGCTGAATCATGGTATTTACTTAATACTAATTTTCTTTGATTAAAAAATGTGTTGAGCTGTCACAGACATCCTTCCTGTCTTTCTGTCCTCACCTTAATTTTAGCTGTAGCAAAGATGAAAACAACATTCAAAACCATGAAAAGCAATACTGTAAAAGATCTGTGGGGTAAAAAAGTTATAAACTCCTAATAATACACAGTTTGTTTCCTTCTTGATTTTGAGACTAACTTTCATACCAGAAACATGAACCACTGTTTGTTTGTTTTTTTTTTTTTTTTTCCCTGTGGTATTCAATAGGTAGTCCATCTTTTGGGTTTTAATAGTCAAAACCAGTTTGGAATACTTTTCCTCGATGTGGTAACATTTCTTCCAAAAAAAGAGAACAAAACAAACTTGAATATGATTGTATAGTGTTGAAAAGGTATTAGATTTGTCTTCCTGTCTTAGGGCGTAATCTCTTCTCCATGTTCAGAGGAGATCTGCAGTCAGATTCCGTGACAGCAGAGTTGAGTGCCCACCAAAAAAAATAGGACCTTCCAAAATTCTGCTGAGAGTTACCTTGTTATAAAGTGCAAGCAAAGCAAAGAACAAAAGCTTAAATAATCATATAGAAGTGATGCAACATTGAGAATAATAACAACATAGGGGTATAATTTCTTCCTCTGAAACTGGAATTTATGATTTATAATTGATTAGTTTTTTCAGTTGTCCTATCTGCTATTTCTAAAAGTAAAGCAAGGTTTAATGCAGTTGATAACTCTGAAAGCCAAGAACGAATCAGTCAACTGAGTTCAGAAAGATGACAAAGCAGAGACATCATATTAAAACAATTAGAAGGCCCATGGCAATTAATTATAAAGGATGTCCTTACAGCTGAGCTCAAGAACAGAAAGTATTGTTGTAGTATTCCACAGTCATACAACAAGCAATACATCCTAATTGGCTTTATAGCTAATGAAGAATGACACAGAATGCAAATCTCTTATTAATCTGGATTAAGCAGAGAAAACAAACTTGTTTTAAACCTAGCCTTATAAACAGAAGGTCTAATCCTGAGCCTGCTTATATAGGGGTGTTAAACTAAATACAGTAGGAATGGTGTGTTTGCTCAGTGGTGGAGAACAAAGCAGGAGGCAGCCCTACACACTGCTGGCAAGGGGGTTACTCTTTGCAGTGAAATATGAGTCACGGGATCACACACACAATTAATACGCCAAAATCAACACAGGCGGGAACATTAGGCTCATTTGTTTAATTATTCACTACAGGCAAAGTCTGTTGTTCATTTGGTTTCAGAATCTGGGCAGCACCGTTTTGCGCTGGATTGGTACCCATTCAGATCTGCCTCTAGACCAAACAAGGGAGTTTCTGATCCAAGCAATGGCCACATCTAAGAACTTTGGATAAAGTAGTATTTAACTTTTGTCTAGGAGTTATGAACTGTCTGCAAGGTATAATGGCTTAAATTGACACATGCCAAAAGATCACTAAACTTTCAACAGCTGTATTATGTATCAAGAAGCATTTTTATATATAGCATTCACAAGAAAAACAACAACAGACTAAAATCAGATTCATTCAAACATTCAGGAATTCTGTCAGAATCTTGATTATTGGTTTTTGAAGAATATTTATATCATTAAAACACACCATTTCAGCTACAAGGAAATATTTCATGCAGTAGTGTCAGTGGCAACAACAGTTTAAATGGAGTATTTTATCACATCTGTAGGAAGGTTTTGAAAAGATAAAGATTATTGGGTTTGATCATCAGAATTTATGTGGCTAGAGACAATTTTATTCTGTGACATTGTTCCAAAGACCAGTGTTCAGCTCACTGTGAACAGAAAGATGCTCACACTTCATAATTCATCAGGAAACTGAGCAGTGATCTGTAACCCATCCCTACCGGGCAGTAATTGTTTTGCACAAAGGGAAACTAAGGTATAATTTCTTTTTTGACCATGAAACACTGCTTGATAAGAAGCCAACATTGAATTTTACCATTCGTTTATTTTCTAAAGGGAAGGTGAAATAAGCTAGTGTCCCTTGGGTATTAGCAGTACTATCTTGCCACCAAACTAACTCACTGTTTGTATAAGAGAACTGATGGCAAATGTCAGGCGTCAGCTTTTCTGCAACAATGAAGAAAATAATGATTACCCAGATAAAACTGTTACTAGTTCAATATATGTACTAAGCTGAGTTAAAAGGAAACACTCTGCACTATGTTCCTGTGACTGTATTCAGGCACTTGGTGCATGTCTGGACGTTCAGGAGTCCTGACCTCTCTCAGCTGGTCTGTGGATTTCAGTATTTAAGTGGCTGAGCAGGAGTTTGCAGGCTCAGCACTTCTGTGCGTTAGGCCACCTGTTGAAGTACCTAAATATAGTTCTCTGAGCTTAACCTCAGGCTTGACAACCTTGGCTATTACAAACTGCTGTTGCACCTCTAACAGTTACTCAAAAAGCAGTTCAAGGATCCTGTGGGTCAGGAAATTAGCAGGAAGACAACCACAGCTCTCTCCTTGCAGAGAGAAAGGCAAAGCTGAATGAATTAGCAAATAATATAATGAGATTTGGCAAATAGCTGAGGCGTGAGGAACCACCGTGTTACCACTTAACACTAAAGCTGATGCCTGGCTGAAGCTTGCCACTTAAGACCTAGTGCAAAATAAGCTGTACACACTTCTTTTAGTGGCTATATCATCTTTAGGCTACCAAAGGATAAAAACCTAACTGCAGTATGTAGCTCAAAAGTGGAAACTCATAGAATTTCTCCAGTACTAGATGTATCTCTTGGTCTCTCCTGGTAAACATAGATTTGGTCAGGGAGTTGAAAAAGTGACTGGAGAACAGATTTCTGTGATTAAAATAAATCAGATAGTCTCTAAGCTCTAAAGATGGAATTATTATGCACAGGAATGCTTTCATGTGACCATTTGGTTTTTAAATAAGATAATTGCAGCAGCATAAGTAGATAGATCTGTGTATACAGCTGTAGCATTATTGAAGAGACTCACCAGCCTAGTTATTCCATTTCTGCTGGAATGACCACTGGCAATCCTGAAAAAAAAATCCTTTTATAGTGCTAAGTCTGGAGAGATGCTACATTTGTGTACATTTCTGTGTATATTATGTAAACAGTGCCACTACCCTTAAAGTAACATGACCCTTGGATTAGCAATTTTCACAAGATCATCAAGCAGATCTTGTTGATAGGATTAGCTCACCTCATTTTCAAAGTAAGAGAGAAAACAAAAATCTGGTGTCTCAGCTCATTTGGTAAGCAAACCCAAAAATACCACTGCAGTACAGTCACTTCTTAGTTGAAAAATAATACTGTTTATCTGTCCTGAATGCCAGAGGACCAGTGAAGAGCATGTGACAAAACACCAGAAAGGAATACAGCGTTTCAAAAGGAAAAGCCAGTGCAGTTACGGTAATGGATGTTCTGCTCTGCTGGGGGTCTTGCTCACAGACCTCTAGTTCTGGAGAAGAGTTTCAGCTGATCTTGATTTAACAAAGACTGGCAGCACAAGTACTGAGATCTCTTTCCAGTGGGACTTTTGAACCTTGTTTATGGCTTCCTGCCCCCAACTGCTGCCACCTGAGAGCGGGTGATGTTTCCCCCTTGTCTGCTGAGCACGCAGGATGCTCCCATACCATGCAGATGGGGGAGCAGTGTCTCCAGCCAGGACACCAAACATCACTCCCAGCATCAAGCACTATATCCCATCTCATATGCTCCCATAGAGCTGTGTCCCATGTACACCTCTGCCACGCTGCTTCCATACCCTGGAGATCATTATAGCTGCAGAAAATTGCTCAGCAGAGGCATTTTGCACTCACAGACAGCTGCTAGACTGCTATGCAAATAATTTCTTTGCTACCAACTTTCATATGCAAATATTTTTCAATGAACCTTACACTTAAATTGAAGTGATGAAGATCACACAGAGTCAGGCTGCAGGACATGTCAGATGGATTATAATAGCCTAAGAATAGAATTTTTGGTCCTATTTTACCTCCAGTTAATTTATTACTAATTAACTTGAGTTAAACGAATTCAACACTAAGTGCTGGTCTAGGCATGCCACAAATGTTTTGTTCCAGAACATTCAGAAGAAAAACCACAACTATTTGAATTCTGAAAGAAAAAATGTGTGGAATATCCAGACTAGCATTTGCAATTGTATTAGGTCAAGTTAGCATTGCAATTAATTATTGTGGGGTAGAGGGTACTAAAAATGCTGGCACTAACATTACCGAATAAATTTGATGTTCCAGATTGCCACTGACAGAAAATTAATTCTTTCATGTCATATGTAGCTGGTCAGTAGACATGTGAGAATTCACTGATCTCAGAGTATAAGGCTGTAATAAATATGTAAATGTTTTGGGTAAAATAAACTTAGCTACAAAAACATTAGCAACTTTCTTGTTTGTAATTTCTATGTGTTACCTAAAGTTCTAACAATGTATTTACATTACATCTTTGCTTAGGTATGTTAATTAGCTTAAGCTTAACAGTCATAAACCACCAGGAATGTAGTGAAGAAAACCGGTATTTGCTTTACTACCTTTTTTCCATACTTTAAAATATTGATGTAAGCTCAGTTTTTACATTCTGATGCTTTTCTCATCTTTTAAGTCTCCCCTTTTTGTCTTCTTAAATCTTTGCTCTTCATGGGTGGGAGCAAGCAGCTCCACATCTTAACCTTTTCCAATTAAAGTAATATATAAAAAAAGCATTGTTATATTTTCTTTGGCTGACATCTTCCAGAAATAAGTGTTATGATCAAATGATAAGCCAGTTCCTGCCCAATGCACACTGCACAGTTATGTTCTTAGTTGCAGCCTTCCACAGCCCTGCTACCAGCCAAGTGGGATATCTCATGGAATTTGCAGTTTGCACCTAACATTTTATCCCCTGCCTTTCCACAGGCAAACCTCCTAGTTTCTTTGTGTTATGTGAAAAAGCAGTGGCAGATGTCTGGCCTTTGGCTCTTCCACAGTCATGTAAATCCCAGAGTCTCACAGAGGAGGAGTAATTAGCATTATGCTGCTCTCTGGGGAGTGGGCCTTTCAGAAAGTCCTTTTGAGCACAGGGCTTGAAGAATCCCTTCAGCACCCACAGTGAAGGGGAGCAGTACACAACCCACACAGTGCCTGTAGGCTGGGAGCCGACCATGAGCCTCAGAGCACATGTCCTGGTGAGTTTGGGGAAAGAGACTATCAGAGAATTTGCCTCACATCTAGGCTGACGTACCATGGACTAACCCATGCATGGAAGATCCCACCTGCAATGCCAGATTCCTTAAATCCTTTCTGTCTCTGCCCTGTGCATGAGGCAAGCTCTCTCAGAAAATCCCTGTACCCACAATCCCACATGTAAGTTAGATGGTGAAAGACAGCATGGCAGCAACCTTCCAGAACTTAAAGAGGACTTGTAAAAAAGGGAGAGGGACTTTTTACACACAGGCACATAGTGATAGAACAAGGGAGAAAGGTTTTAAAGTGAAAGAGGGAACATTCTGATTAGCTCTTAGGAATAAATTATTTATTCAGATGGCTGTGACCCACAAGCACATGTTGCCCAGAGAAGTTCTGGATGCCTCATCCTTGGAAGTGTTCAAGGCAAGGTTGGATGGAGCAACCTGGTCTAGTGGAAAGTGTCCCTGCCCATGACAGGTGGTTTGTGAGTAGATGATCTTTAAGGTTCCTTCCAACCCAAACTATTCTGGGATACTCTGGTATAGAATGGGATGCATCAACTAGCAGTAAGAGCAAGGGCAGTTCATGAAGAACAAGCTGGGAGAGGAAGATGACCACAACACTGACAAGAGTCTCACCCACAAAATACAGCCCTTGAACAGGGCAGTCAGAGAACAGGAGACCTACAGGCTTCACCAGGACCCCACTGAGCACTAGGAGTTGAAATAAAATGTCAGGTCCAAGACCAGCTCAGGAAAACCAGCAGCAATTTGGAAGGACCAGGAGCTGAAAAAAAGCTTGCTGTAAAAGGAGTTACCGGTCCAATCTTCAGTCCTGATGGCTGCTGAGGCAACAGATCTTCTGCTGAAATAAGTTAAAGTAAAAAAATCCTCCTGTATTTAATACTCTGGCAGCTGATACCTAAGGTCTTGGGGTGTGTGATCTGGGCTGGTGATGGAAAAGGTCTGGGTCATATGACTTTAGCAGGGAAACCTGGAAAAATTAGATAGGTTTGCAAGGACTGTGGGTGCTCAACTTTGTTACTGGATTGATGTGATCAGCAGTGGGAAACATCTCTGTGGCCTGGTTTGATGTGTTTTATAGAAAGCTAAACCTTTCTAGCCAAACTTTTGATAGCAAGTGTCTAGAAATGTGTCCCTGCTGGCCCTCACAAATTCTTCTGGTGTTATTTATGAGGAGAGTATGAGCTTGGTGAAACTGGGCAAGCAGGCTACAGGAATGTGGGAAGGGGCTGGAATATTTTGCTGGTAGAAACTGAAATGAACAAAGGGTGGAGGTTGTGATGTGGGTATGTGGATATTGTCATAGGCAAAACTCTGACGGTTTTGCCATCTTGGAGAAAGCTCATGTTATGCTAGAGATTACAGGATTGTTACAGGATTTCACTCACTCTCTTTGTCAGTGAAGCAGAAATGGGGTAGAAATCAGTCTGCCTGACTGCTGGTTTCACAAACCCGCAGAACAGCTGAGACTGAAAGGGGCCTTTGGCCGTCATCTTGTCAAGCTCCCTTGCTCAGGAGCATAGACCCATGTCCTGGTGGCTTTTCAGTATCTTCAAGGGGGAACACAGTTTGGGGATGGTAAAATGAGGACAGGGGTGTTTACACTGGGAGAAGACTCATGAATTTCTTCCAATATCTGTCTTTGTCTTGGGCCTTACCAATCCTTAATGGTGGGGTAATAATTACTTAATCAGACCTTTGGGACACTGGTAAGATTCTGGGCTTTCCCAGGGTGGAATAATGGTTACAAAAGAAAGCTAAATTATGCTGATGGCTTTTCTTTTTTCTGAAAATCAACTAAAAAAACATTACCTGATGCTGTTCTTTAAAGCTGTCATAAGCATGATGTATGTTTAATCGGCGACATACATCCACACTGCCACTTTTGAGCCCATTGCTCAGGAGATCAGCTCCCTTGCTTTTTTTTGTACTGTCCAAATCAGGTTACCTGTTTGATAATGTTTTCATTGTATCAAATTAGTAGCTGCAAAAGCCTTCATGCCCTTTCCCTAGAACATATTCACTGTTAGGCATTGTTAATTGTATAGCTTTTTTTCATGGAAATGTGCCTCCTTTAGAAAGAGAAAACGAACTTCATGCCTCTGGGTTTAGCTGATAAACTTCTTAATTCCAGACCAATGTTCTTATTCAGCATCTGTGTTTGTGTCATCAGGTAGCTGTGCTTCCTGTAGGCCTCATATCCATAAAAATACACTTTCTGCTTATTTTCTTTGTGATATTTTCAGATCCAACTGTATTCTGAATCACAGGTTATACTAATGACATCTCTTTTATCTTGATTTTGCTTTTCTCAGGTTTCCTTTTACCTATAGAATGGTAACTTAAAGCTCCTAATGGACTCCATTATGAATCAAATATTAATCTTTGAGAAAAGCAAAAAAACAAATAAATCTATGGAAATGTCTTCTTTCTCAGTTTTGTTGCTATTGGTAAGCTTTTCATGCTTGGTTTCATAATAATGCAAAGATGTCAGTGGGAAATGAGGTCCCACTGATTTAAGGCTCTTTCCAGATATGTATGAGAGGGTCTCCAATTACGTGGTTACAATATAAAAGCTAAAATACACACAAAATGAAAAAAAAAAAGGAAGCATATGACTATATGCTCTTTCTAGAGCTCAGCATACACGGGAAGACATGGCAAAGGGGCTAATGGGAAGCTGTTGCACCCTTAGCTGACAGCTGTATGATGCAATAGTCTGTCTACCCACAAGCCCTCCCAAGCAGCCTCAATCAAACTGCTTGTGCCTCTGTCTTCCAAACATAGGGAAGAATATATTAAAGAACTGGATATATATGAAGATTTAGGTGCCTTCAAAGCTTCAAGTCCTAAGTATGAAAGCTACAGCTTTCTTAACCTGGAGAAAAGAGGTGTACAACACCAAGGGCTGATTTTCATACATGTTGCTTCAGATCAGTAAAATGCACAGAGTAGTAGTGCATGCAAGATGGCTGTGATAACTTTTTTTTAGATAAGGAGGATTATTTTCTACTTAGTGGATCAAACACAAACTTTATGTCCCTACTGTTCTTGGAAGAAAGGGAACCAGTGAGGCCTTACTGTGCTGGAGGTGGCCGATTTCTTTACTGGGTGTAGAGTGCCACCTGCAGCACAAAGTTTGAAGCTGAAAATGAGGTAAATAAAGCCATAGCCATAACTGAAGTGAATGTAATATTATTATTATTTCTGTAGTGTAAGGGAAAAATTCACAGGACTGAAATTGAAGAACATATAAAAAAACCCTCCCAAACATATCAAGGTGACTCTTATTTGTCTTTAAAATTACATAAGGAAATTAGTGAATAATCAAAATGAGTAAATGAATAGATTAAGTCAAACATCATTTGGCAAGAAAATAATTTGTTAATTTTTAGGTGGGATATATCCAGAAATATATGTGAAAAGGCATAATGAATGTCATATATTGCAAATTTCATATAAGCAAATATATTGAATGTCATATATGCAAGTATATATTGAAATTGCATTTACTTCAAGGAGTCCTTAATAGTTTTTTAAGATTCCTTAAGACATAGAAACTTCCACTTTAATTACTATTAATTTAAAAAATGCATTTGAAAATATACTGTTAGCATTCATTACTGAAATGGATGGAAAGTCCTTAATTCCTAAGTAGTTAGATGGGATCTGAGCATTTAAACAGATTTCATAATTGTTTGTCTCTGTATGTGGACAAACTACCACCCCATATTTCCACAAACTTGAAATCTGAAGAAATTGAAGTCCAAGTTTTAAAGCTTGTTTTAGAAATATTTACAAATTGATTTGGAAACATGTCAAATATGTTTTGCACTTTAGCAGAGTAGTGCATGCAGTCATTAAGTAATCTGCAGATGGAAGGTGATCTTTAAAGAACTCAGGATTACAAGAAATCTGCAAAGGAAAAAGAAAAAGGCAGATGGTGGTGGCAGCTCTGGTATCTTTTCACTGATGCCTTGAACCCATCCTATCTCTGGCTTTGAATGTAAAAAAGAAAGCAAGAAAAGGCACTTATATAGTAAATAAGCACTCAGCTGGAGCCATGGCTTCCAGATGCTTACAACATATTGCTAAGGATTTACTCAGAGCAGTACAAGGAAAATACCATGCTAATCCTGAAAAACCCTGGTGGCCTTGGGAACTCCTCTAAGAATTTTCTTTTAGTTACCACCAACCTGAGTTCGAGATAATATTGTTTAGAGGCCAGTGGCAATTTTATTGTCAAGGTAAAAGGACAAAGGAATTGGTCTGTATGGGCTGAATGGAATCAGATGCTGTTTTTTAGCAAAACAACCTCTTCGCTGTTGTAGTCAAAGGTGAAAAAAAAAGAATTGGAAAGCAGGGTATGATACCAAAACACTTCGAAGTACTCAATTTCAGACACAAATTGCAGCTTTGAGATTCAATGATGTTTGTAAAAACACTTGTTTTGCTCTACTAGTCTGAGCAACACTTTGTACAAGTTTCCATTTTTATGAAATACCCTATGCAGGATTTTAAAAGAAAATAACACTTCCATTCCCTGCCAATATTTTTGCTGGCTTCTGAGCTAAACAAAAAACGCAAACAAGCATAAGAAAACCAAACCAAAACAAAACAAAACAAAAGAAAAAAACTTCACCAAAATCTAAGCTGAGAAAAACGCCATCATTAAAATCACCTTTGGAGCTAAGTGTTGTGAATGAGTCAAGAGGACACTGGAGATATCAGTGTTCTTTTGATTAGGGATTTACTTTTCCAAATTAAGAAAAAAAAAAAGCTGCAAACTGTAATGGAAAATTTAAATGGAAGTATAACCAACTGACATATGGATTGTTTCTAAAAATGTCATCAATTTCTTAATTTTATTAGGCACAGCCAGTTTAATCAAAAGAGGCCAGTCATGGTTAACATGGCTATCAAGAGTGGAAACACATTCTACAAGCTCAATTATTTAAAGGACAGAATGAAGCCTTTTAGGTTCTTAATAAAAGATCTGAAGAGGTGATGTCATATTTCTCAAAGAAAAGAGTAGGAAAATAACTCTAGCACTCATCCTGAAAAAAACTTTGAAACCATAAGAGTGGATTTTCTGTGAATACAAAATATTCAGCAAATAAAAACTGTAGCTGCTTGTATTTCTGTCTACTTATTAAGGGTTTTCAAATGTGAAAATTCCCAGTTTGCAGTAAAGGTAGAATTGCAGTGGAAGACTGAAACACTATTTTTCTCTTCCTATATTTTCAATTTTAGCATAATGCTGATTTGTTCGTTTGTTTGTTTGTTTTTACATATACTTTCTTGCATTATGTTTGGTAATATTCAAGGAACCTGAAACTGCAAAGCGTGAAAGTCTAAGATAAACTTTTCAAATCTAAATAGCTCCTAGTAGTGTTATAGCTCTCTCTCTTACACTGCTAGTGGAAAAGGAGGGGGGACCATTTTATCCCATGGGACCTTAGAGAGAAAAACCTAAATTTGTGATAAGGATATTTCACTTCACTTACATGTGACTGTGGTATGGTTTGTAAGCTTATCCCAGATTTCAGTTTACTCTGTGGAAAGGCCATGAGTGTGAGGCAGGCTGCAATCCCAGCAAACTTTCCTGTTTCTTTTATCCAAAAAGGCACAGTTTAAAGCCTTGCAAGGCAGGCTTGGGTAGCTTAAGCCACTTAGGTCCATGCACCACAGATGGGGAATAATTGACTTTTACACCTCATGCCCTTCCCAAACCCACAACTCATCAGCAGTGGTGTCCCCATCTCTTCCCTTTCACATTTCTTGAGGTACAAGGTGCTCCCTGGAGTGTATGAGAGAAAGCCAGGCAGAGCTGCTGCAGGGAATTTTAAATGGGTCTCTAGGGAAAAAAGACCCATCCCTGTGAGAACAGCTGATTTTGACTATGCCTTAGAATAAGAAAATCTAGTATTAGAATCTCCACAAGAGGGCATTATTAAATATTAAAAAAGCATTAGTTTCCAGAGCCTGTGAGTAAAGTACTGGTGACAATATGATTCATCAGATGCAATTTATTTTCACTCAGATTTTCATGGGGCTACCTGAGTTCTGAGATTAAAAACTCCTAAGACTGAGATAAAAGCAATAAAAGGCAGCAAATATCAGTCCTCCATGTTATCTGTAGCACAGATTATGCATGTACTATTGCCAGCTCTCATCATCCTGGTGGGACAGAAAAAAGATTATGAAATGAGATCCTGGGGGTCAATGCTCCACAAAAAATAACCCCTGACTAGTCAATAACATGAGACTGTGCTTAGTACTATTTAGCCTGTTAGAAGATAATGGATTTACTTGGAGATATTGGTATATAGTTACTTCGCTCGTTGAATTCACACTCAGTGGGAAGACAGCAGGGGAATTTGATCTTGTGGTAGGAAAAGCTAGAAAAACCAAGGTAAATGGAAGGAATAATTAGGAAAAATAGGTTGTGATGTCTGGGAGAGAATTGTGCCAAATCCTGAACAAACAATACAGAAAGGGACAAAAAACACTGAAGAAAGGTTAAGAGAAAAATGCAATGAAAAATATATAAAAAGGTGTTCTTACTGTTTTTGTTTTTGCCAGGTACTGGGAATGCTTGCTCCAGGTGGTTTCAGTGACTGGGCACAATCCATCTAGTCATTCTAGGTCATCACAGCCCTGCATCCTTCCATCCCACACAGTCTTGTTTATTTGCCAGGGCTGTGCAGGTGATTGCTGGTCCTGATAGCTCAGCCATGTCAAAGGGTGTGAATTCAGAATTATGGGGAGAAAAAATAAACAGAAGTGATTATAACAAAGAAAAAAAGCTCCAAGGGGCTTGTGTTATAAAGACTTTACAATTCAACCATATGGTGCATTCTGTTTGTACCAAATGTTTTTTTTCCATGCAATAAATGTTGCCTATAACCACTGAGATTCAGTCTGAAATCTGCCACAAGAGTTTTCTAATTTGCAATATCTTTTTCTCTTGAAAGAATTCATCCAGATTAAGCAAAGACTTTAAGCTAAATTATTTTCCCCTGCCAAAGTATACGTATACACAGCACTGTGCTGCATATCTTGTTGATCTGGTGTTTTCTTCTTTAGAGTACAGTTAAAGCCACTAACGCTCACAGAACCTGAGGAAAATGTTCCCCAGGTCCCATATTACTAAATAGTTATATTCAATTGTGCAGAAACAGCTCCCTACCACACTTTGCTATTGGGTCTCTGTTAAAATACTTCCATTTTTATTGCTCCTTCTCCCACCTGATTTATTTGTTTATGTATTATTTTGTTAACTTGGAGGATTTAACAGCTTCTGGTGAATATATAGGACTGACTGAACTTGAAGTAATTATTTTTCAAATGAGTTTTCATGCTTGAATGATTCCCTCTTGTGAAGAACTTCCTTTGGCTCTGAACTTTTTTTACATAAAACACATTTGAAAAACAGCTTGCAAGAAATGATCACACACTTCAAAACTGCTCTTCTAACAATGCTTCTAGCAAATTTGCTGTGAGGAAATTTTTTAATATTCTTCTGAAAGAATTAAAGTGAATAAACCAAACAGGACCTGTTTTTTAATGGGAGGGGAAGGATAACACTTAGAAACCTTGTGTCCACTGAAGGTGGGAGTGGAGATATTTTTAGCACCTATAAGGAAAAGATTAGGCTGGATCCAGGCAGAGAAGTAATCATCACCTGGGTTATAAGCAACCAAGAATGAATAAGGAAAAAATTAATCAAATCATCTTAATTCTAGAAGAGTAACAGAAGGAAGAAACACCTGGGCCTTCCCCCTCCAGATAAACCTGAAGCATTATAGCTTGTGATGGCCTGAAGAAAGTCACCAAGAACCCACTGGGCTGCCCTGAGAAAGGGATTACAGCCCTGCTCATCACTGGTATCCTTTCCCAGGAGTACTTGAAAATACCTTAAAAGACAAATGTGTTTTTCTTACCTTTGCTGGTTTTGCACAATTTTTGGTGCTAAACATAGCACCTCTATCTCCACTGAATCTCTAAAGCATCCAAAATTTAAAAAGAAAATCAAGTAAGTTTTCCTCCTTTTCCTTTCAAAATATGCATGTTCTCTCACTTCGTCATTTTTGATATCAAATGCTGAAACTTTTCATTTTTGTAGTAGAGAGATTTTACTACATATAAAATGTTGCAAAGATTAAAACAATTCTGCAAGGTTTCTAGTATTGTGGCAAGGAACATCTTAACTTTGAGAAGGAAAATTAAGATGGGTTTTGCTGGGTTTTGCTACTTGTTCTTCTTGTGGCAGAGTCATATTAAACTTTCTTTTAATATAGAAATACTTCCATTTTTATTTAAATTTATTTGTGATTATTTTGCCATCTCTAAGCACCATTCCTTGTAGAATTACCCAGGCACCAAAAGTAACTGAAAATAGCAAGAAATGATTCCACATAGCAACAGCTATAGCATAGCTTACACACAGCAATATTAATATTTTGCCTTCAATTTGGAATTACTCATGTATATATTTAAGTTAATGCACAAATATTTTCAGAGCAGAAATAAGCAAGGTGTTGGCTGCATGGGCCTTCTTCTGTTAGCTTTTCTAAGGAAGCCAGTCTTTGGGAGTGCAATGATGTACAGTTTTACTGCGAGTGGCTGTGTATGAGCCCATTTGGTTTATTTTCTGGGCCTATCCTAAAAGTCGTGATCTGAACATTGTGTGTGAATATCTACAAGGATAATAGCAAAAATATTGGAACTGGATTGTAAGAAGAAACTGTTATTTTTTTCACTGTGCAAGCTAGAAATTAGATAGGACAGTAGTCACCAATGAAAAAGAAGTCCTAAGTTGCCGGACATGGACTGAGAAATGAGCTTACTCTCTGTCTTGTTTGTTGCAGCCAGAAAGGCCAGTAACAAAATTCTGAGTTTTTTCTGCAGGTGCATCTTCAGCAGAAGATGAGAGGTGGGGTTAATTCAAACAGTTTTTGATTGAGGAAGAAAGGGGAAAGGTTTGGTTTTGACCAGATATTTGATGGACTGTAAAATGCTTAATTAAAAAGTGAGAAAACCTAGCAGTGACAATAGGTGGCAGTGTCGTCTCAGAAAAAGCCGTTTCTTATGATTTTGCTTTTGCCTGGATTTGCTCTTTTAAGAATAAGGGAGGGAATAATAACCCTCTTTTACCTTGGAGAGCATCAGGAGTCAGGAGTCAAGATTATTACTAGCTTTCATCTGAGGTTAATTTTCTTCCCAGCTTTTTTTTTTTTTTTTTTTTTTTTTTTTTTTTTTTTTTTTTTTTTTTTTTTTGTCATCATCCTGAAGATTCAAGGTTGGAATTGACCTTGAATCCTACAGTTACAAATGCATACCAAAAGGTAGTTTTTAATACTTGGTCTGTATTGTGGGATTTGAAAGCCTACAGGGCTTAATCAGCTGGAAAGCAATTCAATTGATTAGGGATGAGTTGAAGTTGTTTAGGATGCTCTGCCTGCCTGTCATCTCTTCTGGTGATTCCTTAAGGTTCCTGCCTTTGCTAGTAGCAGTCTCTTCTCCCCTGCTGCAGTGTAAGGCCCCACAAGCAGAAGCAGTGGGAAATGTCACTGGGCAGACGAACAAAACTATTCACAAAGTTGGTAACACCTGAGAAAAACCTGCCTTCCAGGCTTGCAGAAGTAAAACTTTCCCTGTACTTTTAGTTATAGGCTAAAGGGAAGTGATGGTCTGCAGCTTTTAACAGGGTTGAAGGCATCTCAGCTCCTCACACTATCACAGATGTTTTCTCCTGTGACCTCTGGCAACTTGCCTAATCTCCTCCTCTGCTGCTTAGCCTGTACAATGGAGATAGCACTTTAATTTGCCTGACTTCAGGGTAATGCTTGTCTCTCACTCTGCTGTCCTCTGCTAGAAGAGTTCTGATACTGAGTTAGACTTTCAGTTGTGTAATGTGAATACAATTACCTGTATCTGCTTAAGGGTTTCCAGGATTGAAGGGAGCCATAGAAACAGAGTAAAGGTAGCACATGGGTGAAATCACCTAAGGTGAAGTGGACCAGGACCAGACTGGAAAACAGCAGCTAGACCACTGACCTAGAATATGGAAAGAATTAGATTAAATTTTCTCCTCTGCCAAAAAATGTTTAAAGTTTCCAAATTACCTGAAAGAGCATTGATTTGTAGAAAACGGGATATTTCTGGGAAAACAAGGCTTGGAATCTTCTCATATTAGTTTTGTGCACAAAAGAGTGAAAATCATCATGTACTTATATGCTTAGATTGCTCAGATGAGTAATAAGAATTGTGGCACAGGTCTTACATGCTCAGGTTGAAATAAGGAGTGCTGCTTGTGGATAGGTAGCAAAAGCACCTAGACATGATTGACATTGCCCTTTGTTATCTCTCCTGAGGTAAGGAACTTAGCCTTGGTTGCCTTCCCCTGATAGTTTTCTGCAGAAGGATATATTGGGTAACCCCTTTTTTTTTTTTTACCCAAAGAATTTGGGCATTCAAATTCTGCATAGATTTTTTTTTTTTTTTTTTTTTTTTCTTCTCTATTACCACTGCAGTTTTTTTTCTGGGCACCTCCTGGGTTTGGGCTAGAGTCAAGGTACAGTCTCCAACACTGAAAGCAGAGGTTCTCAGATACCTGAGAGGCAGAGGGCTACCTGTTCTGTATTCCCTTCTTGGTACTGGATCCACAGCGGGTGTAGAAAGCCCAGTTATCAATGCTGCTTTGATGGCTGATGCTCAGCTGCAAACATTGCACATGTTTGGGCTCTGAATCCTATGTAGAATTTAGGTAAAATAGGTCTTGCTTCACTGACTGACCTGAAAGCTGTAAACTGCCACTCTGCTCCTGCTGTGAAGAACTGCTGATCCGTGTGGCTAAAAATTAGGCTTCTCATACGTTTCCCTGTCAGAGTCTTGAATCTGCTGGTGTGCAGTGGGAATTAAGTCTCACTGTTGGTAAAATGGTTTTGAAATATCACCCTGTGAAACTTATTTGCTATGCAGTTAGATGAATTCTGGAAAATAATTGAGCTTTTCTCAGGCTGTAGGTATGTGCACTGGCTACTGTCATGATTACAACTAATCTTGGAAATACTTGGCTCAGGGAACTGGTGTGCATTGGTGGAGAGAGCTGACACTGGTATCATCCACACATTCCTTCCTCTGGATCCTTGATCAGTTGTACCCTGCTCTGTAGAAAAAAATGTGTATGAGGGTAAATGCCTTTATGATTCTATGAAAATAACTCTTCAGTAGGTCACTGCTGAAAAGGAGGGAGTTTCTGTGCACTAGTTCCCTGCCAGATGACCTAGGACAATAAACTCATAATAAATATGGAGAACAGACTTTTTCCAGATGTTCTGAACAGTAGTGAAATGTGGGATGTTGTTAAAAGAAAAGAACCACATCTTAGCTTATAGGTTTTGGGTAGCTGTGGTATTTTAGATATAATACCATTATTGTCCAGATTAACAATCTTTTCCCATGCCTGATGCTTATGGAAAGTGTATCTCTTACTAGAAGGACTCCTGAATATTTGCCTTCTTTATATCTGCCTTCCCTGAAGTCTGTAGGGATGCACTGGATAATGACTGTTTTCAAAAGCCCCTGAAACAGGGAAAATGTTTAAATCCTGCACCACTTATAAGAATTAAGTACCTAAACATATGTGGATATCTGGTTTCCCAGAACAGTGTTTTTAATTAAAAATCCCAGATATAAATATTCAGGTTTGAATTAATATGAAACTAAGAGGAAATATATGGTTATTGCCCGAATTATTATAATATATAGCACATAATATATTACTCTGTATGCTATAATTCATGTTTTATTATAATTGCATATGAATTATGAATATGGTAGGGTATGAATTAATATGAAATCTATGGTTAAATTTGCACCAACCTCCACTAAGTTAAATAGCTGTAGAAGAAAGAGATGTCTTTGCCCTATTCTAAGCAGGAATAACAGCAGAAGATAAACCATGAAAGCTGATATTCTTGGGTTCCTATTCCCTCATCCACTGCTATTTAGTTTGTGCTGCTGCATTTTTCACCATGCAGTGGCTATTTGCAGAGGATGAGCTGTTTTCGTGAACTGTTTTTCTGTAAAGTACTGCCCAAAGTAAATGGAGACTGGAAGGCTCTCCTCATGGGGCCTTCTACAAAAAGACTGTCAGCTATTGATATGAGTTAGATACTTGAGCCAGCTATGGGAACTTGGATGTGTACTACATATTCCAGCTGCAGAGCAGTTATGAACAATTTTATATGGTATTTTTGCAGTAGAAGAACAGGAGGAAGACAGCAAAATGGTGGAGTTGCTAAAAACTCTCACCTCACAGCCTTTAAAAACGTTACTCCAAAAAATAAAAATTAACTGGTAGTTAGCACTAAACAATAAATTATTCCATCAATGTTCATGTCACTCCATTGTGTCTGCATTCTTTTGCATTATTTCTTTAAGTACACAGTATTCTGCTTTCTGTTTTTGTATGAAGTCTGAAAATGTGTTTACCGTACCTGTCAGAGCTGGCCTGGAGCACTTCCAGTCCTGTCTAAAATCTCGATATATTAAGGAGAATGTAACTTTATTATACTTTTCTCAGTAGAGGCAAACACCATTATTGGTTTTCTTCTATGTTCCTTTTGGTTTTTTAAGCTGGAGAGTGGGAAAAAAAGGAAAATCAAACTTTTAATAGCAGACTACATTATGATGTGTATTAAAGCTGTATCATTCGTGTGTTAATATCTGTTTTATTACTAAAATCAAGTCTTTCAAGAGCTAAATAAAATATTCATAATATTTCCTTGCCCTAATACTTAGAAGTGTTGGTAAATGATAGAAACATTCCCTTGTGTAGATCATACTTCTAGCTGCTAAAGCCTGAAAATCTCCTTAATCTTTACTCTTAAGAAAAGTGTTATTGTACTTCAAGCAGTAAGCCTTTAACTGTAATCTTCCCTCACTTATCCCTCACATAGCCCCAGGTTATACCATGACACCTTACTGTATTTGGGAAAAGTAAAATAAATAAGTTAATATACTTCTGTATATGTACAATTATTATATTGAGGCAATTGTCAGCAAAAAATACCAACAGATGGTAAATCTTTAACTGATCTCTCTGTGAGTAAAACTTGTGGCAGATTTGGTAAAATACATTTGTGTGCCTGTATTTCAAGGAATTAAGAGGAGAAAGAAATATTATTACAAGTTAAGTGATTTTTTTCTGAACTTCTTAAAGCTTTTTCTTAGGTACAAGCAAAAAAACCTAACTAAATATTAGTTCTGAACTAGCCTGTCTCAAATGCAAATACTTATTCTTTCAAATCTCCACATTTCCCCTTGCTCCTGATCTAATGTACAAACACATTTCCTGCCAAATTACTTTCTGCTTAGCATCTGATTACTAATGGCCCTTTCTGTATCAAATCAGTTACTGATCAGAGGTATAGGTTGGCAAAATTTTGTAGAAATCTGCCTAGGAAACCTTGCTGTGAGCATTCAGGTGGGAAGCCTGAGTGCTGGAATAGCTATTTCTTTCATTAATATTTAAGTACTGTCTTAGAGGCTGTTATAACTATACAAAGTAAGCAGCTAAAGCTGTAATTTCAAGTCTAAAATACATCCAAATGCAATTTCAGGAGAAACTAGTCTCAAACCTGAAGTGTGTGTACAAGCCAGGTTATGTTGCCTGTCTTCTGCAAATATAACCTTTTTCCTTTCCTTGCTGTTTCCCGTCCCTGTTTCTTTATGACTTGGGGTGTAATTTCAATCCTGTAAACATTTCCTTTAAAAAAAATCTTCAGCATTCTGTGGAAGAAGAGATGATGACACTGGAACTGAGCTAGCCTGCCTCTAGAAGATAAAGTTTAAACGAAAGAAATACTGGTTTCTAGTAATTGCCAGGTCAGGCCAAAAGTACCAGGAAGTTGTTTCAATTGTTAAATGCTGTATTTATAAGTACAGATGGGGAAGACTGGTTTTTTTTGTTCCTTTGGACAGCCTTAACAAGCTACCTATTTTCCTGCATTCCAGACCCCACTCTTCCGAATGCTTTTGAAGAATTACGAGACTGTTGCTTTCATGTTTCATTTCCCCCTCCTGCCCTGAATTGGCTGAGAAGAAAAATGGATTTCCTAATGAGCTAAAGTGAGAAGGAAAAGGAAAAATATGATTCAGGAACCAATCTTGCTGTCTGTCAAACTTAGTAAAATCATATAAAGTGGCCTCATGTATGGATGCATGCAGATACCAAATTACTGTTTTGCTCAGTGCTTGCTATTTTGGGTCACCAGGTTTGGAATGCTGTAGACTTTATCCTTGAAACAAGTCTCTAAGCCAAATGGAGAAGTTGTGCACTAAGTATAATGGAGTTGGTAATTATACTGTAGCTTAGTATGATTAATAACACACAGTTATTTAAGTTCCACGTGTGACCAAGAAGTGAGGTACTGAAAAGGAGCATTTTATTTTGCAGGATTATTTTTATTTCCTTGTTATAAATACAGCCCTGGATTCATCAAGAAAGATGCTCACAGTAGGGCTCCTGCATGTTTTCAAAGTCTGCTCTCTCCCACTGTTTCCTAAACAGCTATTCTTTGAGGTCTTTCTTGAGCACCTGTGCAGGAAAAAGGAAAAGCTGGTTTGGGATTTAGTTTCCTGTTCAGTGGGGAATGGGAATGACAGGATGGGAGGAGGGATTAGTCCTTCTCAGTATGGCACTAATGAAAGTATGCTTCTCCATGAAAGAAATTTGTTCTCCTTTGATGTCAGTGGAAGGACTAATGGTATGGAGGAGTTTACTAGTGATATGTAACACCATGCAAATGTCTGTATTTTAATCTTTATACTGAAAGCAATTAGTGCCTTCTGTCTTGTCTTCCAAGGAGGCATTTTTCTGCCACCTGCTGTGGATATTGTTCCCAACATATCCCAAGTACACATAGTACTTCATCCTAACATAAAGACCTTTGTCTGAGCATGGTCCCTGCAGGCATAAATTCCAGTATGTCCAACTTTACCCCATAGAAGAGGATGTGAACAGGACTAACAATACCCTGAAGGAAGCAAATTTCAAAAGAGGTGAGTTTTTAGTCTTTCAGGTGTTTATTTTCTGTTTTGCAGAGATAGCTTATGCCAGTCAGATGGTCTAAAGTTTTCTGGGACCACTAGATCCGGGAAAGAAACCCTTTCATACCAGTTTTGAGGAAAATAATCTGAAGTAAAAGACAAAAAGGGGCACTACAATGCAAAGTGTACTAGTGGTGCTTCTGGCACACTGTGCTGCTTTAGCCAAATAGATGGATGCTTGCTGATTGTCACTTGTTTAGTGACAATTCCTCTGTTCCCTCCACCTCTTCCTTCCCCATTGGAATAATTGTGGAATTACATCTTCATTTTTATTTTGTTTTTTGGTAAAGCTATCAGGAACAGTTCACTCTGAACCTCTTTTAAAACAATTCTACTACATATCTGTATCTAAGGGGGATAGTTACACTACTTTTCATTTTCTTAAAAAGTGAACTTCTGCAATGAAGAAGGCTTCCTCTGAAAGCCTTGCTTTCTTTTTTCTAGTAAAAATTTCAAATAATTCTATATTGAATTTAAACTCTCAGCTGGGCCTAAGTTCAAGCAGGTTTATGAAACTGTCTTTGTCATATAAAAAGCTTTAGGCAAGATTTTACAGTGTTTAAACTTCCCCCACAATGGGGAAAGAAGAAGGAATTCAGAAAATCTAATTGCCTTAGCAAAAACTGGGCAGCCAAGTAGTACTTTGGAGTTAAAGCAATCAAAGAAAGATAACCCTTTCTCTTAAAGAACCATATACCCTGCGCTGATGGGAACTATTGAAAATTTTCCTATAATTTTTGCTGGGTTTTCTGCTTAGACTGGATTTCAGCCATCTTCTTCCTTTTCTGCCTTTTCTGTAGTGACACATGATTCAACTGTTCTTGATAAAAATTTTTTGGAATACTACTTTCTCAGGCATTTCAATATATGTTTTAAATACATACCACATTTGTAATATTTCAACTGGGACTGTTAGTGCCAATTTGTGCATGAAAAATAATGCTCATCCCAGGCTCTGAAACATTTGTTTTTCTTATAACCTGTTAATATTTCCACTTGATATTTTACTGGGACTAGTTTGCCAGTTTTCAGACATTATGTACGTTTGTCTAGGACTCCTAGCAAGCTCTGTGTCAGAGAAATTGCTTATTCTTGGAAGGTTCCAGCAGCCTCAAAGGAACAGGGAGCAGATTTCATGTATTTAAAAACATGAAAGCAAAGTCAGAAAGGAAACACACAAACTTTGCTGGCCACCATGGAAGCTTCTTTCCTTCTGCAGAAGGAGCAGGGAGCACCGACATCACATGCAGTCTTGGTTGTGCCATGTTTCCCTTCAGGTTCTGTATCACTTTCCTGCTGAAATTTTACTCCAGGCTCTTGATCCTGTCATGGAGAATTACCAACTGTACCAACACTCCTGTGTTACGTGCTCTGAGCTCTCTGTCTGGGCATCTTGTAGGAGCTCCTTCACACCTGGAGCCAGGTATGTATCCTCAGCAGTGGTGTATGGCCATCCCACTCTGCCCCAGGAGCTTGCATTAGCTGAGAGCACTGCTGTGCTGCTGGCTGGGACACACACAGTCCAGAGAGGGACACTATAACTTTTCTGTCTCTGGGGCTCTTCAATTAGTAGAAGTGATGCAGAGATGATGCAATCAGTTTTCCCAATTAAAACTTTTTTGAAGCCATTATAACAACTTCTGCAAAAAATTCCTGATTGCACTTCAGGGTGTGAATGAGTGTCCTGTTTCCCAGGAAGGTCACTAAATTGAGACCATTAATCTAAAGTCTGTCTCTCTCACCCTTTGTTTAATAACTGCTTTCCCTTCTGAGCATCATCTATGGATGCACATTCCATACTGCTCCCTTGGAGATGACTGTTTGCCACATGTTTTTCATATCAGACAGCAGAGAGATTGTGGTTTGCCTTACAGAACTAGAGCTAAAAATTCAAGAGGCATAGCAAAACAACTCTTCGTGTGTGGGTATTCCCTTTTGTTGTGGCTGAAACCAGGACACCCTTCCATCACACAACCTGTCTTCCCACAACTCAGCTGCATTGTTGGCACCCCTGCACTAACAATGGCCCTTGAGAGGAGCTGTCATGCATGGGCGCCCCACGTGTTTTCTGTTCCCCCATCACCCCAGTTCTCTGCAGCTCTGCCTGTTTCCATGTATACCAGACTGAACTCATTTCCTTTGCCATGAATTCTTAGCACAGATACACATGATGATGCATAGCTTAGGTTATATGCAGAAATGTAAACTCCTGCTGCTGTCATAATTTCTCAGATTAAATGTTCAGCAATCCAATTAAGGCATATGTCCACACAATTTACAACCTCAAGGTTACAAACTCTGTTCACAGATAGAGAAACCTAATGCACAATACCATCCACTCCTGTAAATGTTAAACATCTGAAAATGTTTGTGTAGCTAACAGAATTGTAAATCTGCTGAACTTTCCAGATTTCACTCTAGCTGCCAGTAAGTAATTTATTGTAAATGTGAGACTGAATTCAGATCCTGCTTATGACTGGTGTGAAGGCAGGGGTGATAAAAGGGGACATTCCACAGTTGTCTTGAGAACAGTGGATGCTGCTAGAAGCAGTGACAAATGTGAACATTTCAAAAAGCAAACATTGCTGTATAGTGCATACCTGCTAAGCATCACTAAAGCAACAGAGCTGTCCATCCGCAGCCTGCTTCTTTTGTACCCTCCTGGTTGCTGGGTGTGACAATCTTGTATCTCTTCCACTCCCAAACTTTATCATAAAGGCACTGCAGTAGCTTTTATGGGCTGTAAGGTGCCAAATGGGAGCTAGAGTGCAAATTTTATCAAGGCTCACTATAAGTCATCACTGTCAGATGCTGAAAAGTCTGTATGTTATATTCTGCTCTTATTAGAAACAGTATGGCAAATCCGATGTAAACAAAAAATTTCATTTGGTCTTGATGAGAACCCCAGTTTAGCAAATCCATGAGTCCTAGTTCTCCACCACCTTTATGCCTTTGCAGAGGTATCATCTATGTAGATACCTCACTAGTTCCTTGTTGCTGTATTTACCCTGTGCTGCAACCTTATGGAACTGCCACCACACTGTCTGTGGGTGTGGGTTTCTGACACAGCAGCATCACAGACCTGCTGGCTGGAGTACTGACTTGATTGCCTGCCTTCCCTCTAAGGAGAAAGTTTATGGCCTGCTGCCTATTTGTAACATGGCAGTTTAGAAATGCCAGAGACTGGAAATTGGACTAAATGTGCCATTCATAGAGTTACAAATGGGAATCATTTAACGCTAAAAATGTCTCCTGCTTTTCCTCCACTCTCTCTTTTCTAAAGGTCAAGGTATTTGTATAGAAACATTAAGCCAGCTGTAGAGGGGTTGCAAGACCATTCCAGCTACACTATGATGTGATTTTTATCTCCCACCCTAACAGGGAATGTCAGTCATAATTAGTGTTACCCATAAATTTCTCACTGGGATTCAGTTTTCACATGATTAGGAACTAAACTATTTAAAGTGCTGCTCTTCTGACTCTGTAGATTCAATTAACAGATTCAGTGATGAAAAACCACAGTGAGAGATAATGGCTGAGGTTAGAGAGGTTATCTTTTTTTATAGCTGTTGTCATCTTAAACGAGAAAACACAAACCAAAGAGGGTTTCATTAACCTGACTAAGGAAATGGCTGCTGCAGATAGTGTGTCAGCAGAAAAAGCATGATCAGAACAAAATCCTTCCCATGGCCTTGGTCACTGCTATAATCATCCTAATCCCCAGTGGGTATGGTGATGATGTGCAGTACAAGCCTGCTGTAGCCTAGCTCTGTTTCATTGATGAAGCATGTAAGCTGATTATTACTGGTCTGATCAGTGTTCTTGCTGATCAAGAAACCCCCATTACTATAAAGTAAAGCATAAGAAAGCCAGAAGATGAAATAAATACTGCAGTGTTGGGAAGAGACAGAAATCCACCACTGTAGTCCAGGAAAGTGACCCTGGACTTCTTCCTTTTCTTTCAAGGGGCCTTAGAGCTCCAGAATCACATCCTAAGAAATATTCAAGGGATAGAATATTTAAAGGAGTAAAAAAAAAATAAAAAAATAATAAAAAAAAATTCAATTATATGACTGCCATTAGCATTTGAAAATTAGATCTGCCTGGGGCAGGAGACTATCAGCAGTGGCAAAGAAGATGGACATGCTCCATGCTTGATCTATGTGGATTTTGGGGAGCTGTGTGGGGTGACTGCCCCAAAGAGATATTATTATGAAACTGACTTATGTAGGAAATGGTGAAAATGGTGAAATGATAGAAAAATATATCTAGAAAGGCCATATCTTAAGGAGGAACAAATGCATTCTAATTTTCATGGCTGTTTTCACAGTATGGCATTCTATAAGGGGTCAGGCCTGACATTTCTGCTTCTCTCTTTTCCTTCAGGAGACCAGGAGTGTGTTTGCTGGAGGGAAGGGGTATTCATATCTTCCAGGAGTTGCTTGATCTAAGCACATGAGTTAAAAGGCAGTGCAAGTGCATCATACAGATGGTGTCTGTGTGCTGTTTGTAAGGTCTTAGATCAGCAGGGAGAGTTGAGAGGAGTTTCTTGTTCAAAAGACTCCTCACTACACACACAAGAAGTCTTTGGATATCTCTGCCTTGAAAAATCACATGTAGGTTGAAGTTAGAATGAGGAGGGGCACAAGAGAAATAAACAATCCCATTTTCCCTCAACTTTTTAGTCACTGATGCACAGTGATCTTCATCAATGTCACCTAGTACTGGCACAGAGTGACTTTTGTGTACGCAGATAGCTCAGAACTTTGGCTGTTCGCATCTTTCAGTATTAGAGCTCATTTGCATCTATAACTGTTCACCTTGATGATTGCTGTCACATGCTTGGAGTGGTCTGCAGTTCCCCATCTGCATCACCTGGCTCCTCTGGCTGATGTTCAGGCTGTCTCCAAGCAGAATGCCTATGAAAAAAGGTTATAAAATGGAAGATTTCTCTGCTTTCAATAAGGATATGCAACTGTTGTGTTCAGAAGACAGATGAGTTTTGATTTCACTTTTGATTTTTAATGACAACAAATAATTGAATAAGAAAAATTATTTTAAAAACTGTAATTGGTTACAATTTAAGGCAAGGACTGAATTGCTGTCGTCCAGCTTGTCTCTGATTATACTGGTCCTTACTGGATGGTTGAATCTGGTTACCAGCTGTTTTGAAAAGCTATCAGCTCTCAAAGCAATTCCCTAGCACTTCTTCCCCTTCATTCAGTGGGAATTAACCAAATACCTCTGGGGATAGTGAGCGCTGGATGGATTTTCTTCCTAAATCTGAGCTTTTTGTGTGGTAATGCAGGGAGAGTGGAGAGTGTTAAAACAAAATTACTTAATCACAGCTTTCCTGACTGTTATGAAGGGTCAACTGTAATATGGGAGAGCAGATCTGAAGTTACAGGTAGAGAGCTGCTTTCATTTGAAAGTAGCGTCACCAAAAGAAAAAAGAAGAAAAAAAGAGAGAAAAAGCATTAAAGATCTGAAATACATTTTAGAAAGATAGAAGTAAATGTGAGTTCTAGTACTTTTGCAAGGAGTTGTATCAAACAAACGCTTTCAAGCAGACAGCATAATGGCCTATTAGAGAAACACAATGTCATTTGTAGGTGGCTAGAAGTACAGAGTAGGAAGATGATAGCGTCACTAAATGCTTTTTCCAAATTGCAAGGATGGGTGTTCACTGAAATATTTGCTGGCTGAGTAAAGATACAAGTGCAGATAGATGAGGACTGGAGGAGACAAACAGTCTTTTCCCCAAAAGGCTGTCTCCTGTCCCTTCATCTTTATTCTGACTCAAGCATCCAAAATTTGTGGGTTCTTTATTAGGCTTTAACATCATTCAGGTATGAATAGATACCCAATGACCATAGAGGAGTGTTCATGTTTGTTTCTCTCTCCCTTTAAAGCATTGTCCACAATGCTATAATACTGCTGTCATTTTGGGGGAAGAAAAAAAAATCAGCAACAATTTATTTTTTTTTTGGAGTGTGGGGGAATTCTTGAGCTGTTTTATTTTGGTGGCACTATAGAAAATCAGGCATATCTATAAGGTGTGCTGAAAATGCAGTCTGGATTTGGGATATCTACGCTAATTTTAAAGGACTAAACTTGAAAAATCAGGAGTTATCTAGCTGTCACTGTACAGTGCTCTGCACTGACTCATATTGTCATGTTATTCAAGCAAACTACTCGTCAAGAGTTAACTCGGTAAGTGCATTGCCTTAGCAACCACAATATTAACACACTACAGCAGCAAAGTATAGCCAGTTTATACTTTGATTTCAGGCACAGAGGTTTGAGGTGGTGATATATGTGCTGTAGTGCTGTGCAGGATTGGGATAAAAAGTAATGGTAAAGCTAAAGAAGCACCAAATGTAATATTTATTGTGTATGTAATGCTTAGGCAGTTCTGGTTACTGGAGTGATTTCAAAGCAAAAAAAAAAAAAAAAAAAAAAAGTGAAAATAATGCATGAGCCTGAATATATGGGCAGATCACTCCATATCCTCTTTCTACTTCTTTCCCTAACCTTCGTTAATTTTACATTTTATTCCTTCATGAGCAAAGCCTATCATGAGCTTTTTAGTGTCCCTTATTTTTTCCTGTCATTCACATTCATCCAATATGTAAAACATATTGCCTAAATGGAAAATACTTTTAAAGCAGCAAAGATGTAGCAAGTGGCAGATACCTGGCAGAGCACCATCTAAGAGAATAATATGACTGAAAGACAAAGTTTAATTTTTTAGATGACTCAGTATTTTTTACATATGGATCTAAAGTAGTGAGAAAGCCACTATGAAATGCAACATTTATTATTATCCATCCAGGACAGCCCTGATTCACCTTGCTTTATTGCTTGCTGCAGGTTCACTTTACATTACTTCCTGAATCCCAGTGTACTCCAAATATGCTTCAAATAAGACACTGTCTGAACTGAGAACAAACAACTATTTTCCATCTCTGGACAGGCTGCTCCTTCCCATGCACATGACCCATTATTACCATCTCCAGCCTTGGCACAGGGATCTGAATGTGACTGATTTCCACTCATGTAGGATGAAGAGAACTAGCTTTACTTCAAACTGTTACCTCTAATTTTGAATTTAAATGCAAATCAAAACAGGTGTGAGCAAATTCTAGAGCACCCTAATGGCTGCTCTAAAGCCATATAGAATAGCTTCATATAACTCCTCTGATGATCAGTTGTGGGACAGCTTTATGTTTCAAGTCTCTTTTGCCCAGGTCTTCAGAATTATGTTGTAAAAAACTTGCCCTGGAATTATATCATCATTAAAAAATCTTCCTTTACCTCTATGAAACAGCTCTTTGTTTATCCTGACATTGTACATCTGAAGGCTGGGATCATACCTGTAATTTCATTTAAAGAAAAACTAAAATATTATTTTAATTTTTTTTCTTGTATTGTTTCTTACTCACTCCAGTCTTAGATGCAAAAGGGAAGTCTTGAATTCTGTTTGAAGTCTGACTTGGTCTATGCAGTAGGGACCTATACAAAAACCTGATTAAAAAAATATCTTGTATACTATGTTTATGTCATAAATCTAATGCTCTTTTGACAGCCTCTTTAATATTGTGTTCTGGTGATACCCACAGAACTCCAGGCAGTTTGACAAACTTGTGTAAGATTGTCAGTGAGATGCAGATTTGCACACATGGAAGCAGATGGTGAACCAACTAGCAGTTCAGGGAGACAGTCATCAGGCAGTGGCAGAAATTAAACACTTAGTGCCAGTGGCCCAGTTTCTTAAATGATGTGAATTTCTGTATGTGATGAACACTGTATTTTGAAAAAAGGAGGAATGGAACTAGATATTGCATGTTATAGTTGCTCTTTTTAAATAATCTCGTCCCTAGGCATTAAATTTCCTACAATAAAGTCTCTCTCATGGGTTAAAATGAAACAACACCACC
>VZUI01060571.1:0-20406 GCA_013401135.1 Cettia cetti | reverse complement strand
GCCCTGGGTCCCCTCATGTGGATCATGGATAAAGGTCTGAAACAGAAGTGGTGCCAGCCCTGAGCCCTGGGGAACACCAGTGGATGTAATTCCATTCACCAGCAGCCTCTGGGCCCGGCCATCCCAACAGTTTTCTCCCCATCCAACAGAGCACCCGGCCAAGCCATGAGCAGGCAGTTTCTGCAGGAGATGCTGTGGGAAATGGTCAAAGGCTTTGCTGAAGTCTTTCACTCATCCACTGAGTGGGTCATCTCATCATAGAAAAGGAGGTCAGGTTGGTCAATCAGGACCTGCCCCTGCTGGCTGGGCCTGATTTCCCAGGTTGTTCAGCATATGCCCTATGATGGCACTCAGGGTGATCTGCTTCATGACCTTCCCTGGCACTGAGGTCAGGATGATAGTCCTGCAATTCCCTAGATCTTCCTTTCAGTCTTTCTTGTAGGTAGGTGCCTCACTTGCTAATCTCTGGTCAGCTGAGATCTCCCTGGTTAGCCAGGATTGCTGGTAAATGGTTTAAAGTGAGTTGGCAAGCTCTTCTGCCAGCACCCTCAGTAGCCTTGGGTGGATCCCATCCAGCCCCATAGGCTTGTGGCTGTATAGATGGCATGGCAGCTCACTGACAATTTTCTTCCTGGATTATGGGTACTGCATTTTGTTCTCTGCTTCTGTCTTCCAGCTCATGTTTTCATAAAATCTGAACTAAAATTGCAGGAACAAGTGAATTTAACCATTCTTCTGTTTGTTTGATAATTAACAGGAGCAGCAGAATAAAACGTTTTGGCGGATAACTTTTAACTCCTGTTGATGAATAAAATTGAAAGGGGTTCAGTGTGGAGGTTCAAGAACTGTTATGCTGATTGTATGTAATTCGCTATTTTTGTTACTTGTAACTTGGTGGATCATGTGTTGCAGTCTCATAGAGTTGTTTCTTTCAGATAAATACTGTTGGGGCTTGGGGTTTTGTTTTTTTGGGTTTTTTTTTGGTTTTTTTTTTTTTTCCCTCCTGTTGTCAAGCAGTATGAAACAGTAATTCAGTGATCAAAATGTACTTTGGAGAATAAAGACTATTCTGGAAGTGTGTCATGCTGGGTATATGCACCTTGACAGGGAATTTAAGCTTCCAAATGCAGCATTTTGCATATATGGCTGATGCCTGTTGAAAATCTTGAAATACTGGAATGTCAGGGAAATATCAAAACAAAATTGAGCAAGAAATCTGTCTGTATTACTACCAACATAAAATTTGTCTGTTTCAAGCGTGTGCTTTCCCGCTTGCTTTCCCGCTTTCTTTCTTGATTATTTAAAGTAAGGCCTTTGGTTGGACTTCCACTCTGATTTGTAGCCAGTGTAGGTAATGCCATCTTCCAAATAAAGTAGTTACATCCTTCCTATCCTTTCCTGACCACCTGTATTCCTGTTACATTTGTTATCTGATATTTTGCATGTAGCCTTATGGAAAGGTGTCTCAAAGGGATCTGACTGGAAAAGAAATATTTTTAGGTTGCTGGTTAGGATTTCCATATATTCAATTGAATGCTTTTCCCAGAACAAGGAAGACAGTAGAAAGAGTACAGCAGGGGATGTCAGTGATCTTCTGGCAGCACAGTGCAATTATGCTACCTTAAAGTGAGCCTTTAAGGAACTGTGGTCTGTTTAATCTGCTGTAGATCTTGTGTTATTTAGGTTAACAGGTCACATTGAAAGAAACGTTTTATTGCTTCATTGCAATGCTGGGAATTCAGTCCTGCAGGATTTTACTTGGTTGACAGTCATTATTCAGGTGAATGGTTCCAATGGCCTAGCTTGGGCCACAGTTGAGTAAATTACTTACGCAAGGATTCTTTGACCTTTGTTTTCTTGTAACAAGAGACAGCATATAATGGAAGTCTGCAGATGATGCTTTATGAATGTTCTCCAAATTTTCAGAACCCTGAGGGAAGGACAATTTTTATATTCCTATTACTATTTTTCTTCTTCTCTCCTGCTTGTATAGTCTTGTATAGTCTTGTCCCTGTCTCTCTTTATCTTCCCTATTTACCATGTGCCTTTTGCTCTTTCTCTTCATTTCAACATGAAGAAGATAATTTCTTGGATTGAATCAGTTTCTCTCTGCCTTTCTAGTTGAAAAATTGATAGAACTAGGTTTACCAAAAACACTTGAAAAATGATATTTTGTATAATGTTACCTTATGCTGGTTAAAGTAGCTCTTAGTCCTGGTTAAAATGGAAAGGCATATTTATCTAGGATAGAGGAAGAGCACTTTATACAACAATGCAGTGGAGCCAAGTTGGACTGTAACTGATTCAGTATGGGAAGCTGGAATTATTTAGCTCCTTGTTTTACTTCTGTCTTCCATTCTTGTAACTTTTTTCTGATGGGTATCTTTAGTGGACACCTCTTTTTTTGGTGGGTGCTTTTGATTTTGTTTTTTTCGTTATTATTTAAGTTCTTTATTTCTTCTTGTTTATTTTTACTTTTTTAATAATGTTGAGCAGATAAGTGTTTCTTTTTCTGCATGGATCTCTCATGCTTTTAATTTTAGTTCTCTGCTGGGTTTTAAAGACTGGATTCCTCAGGAGGCAATGGGTTTTTCATCAGACCCAGGCAATCTCAATACGCCTGAATGCTAAAGGTGTAGGATCAGTCTTTGTTTACTTAATTAAGTTGCTGTTTATGTAGCTCAGAAGTGAGTTGTGACAGTCATGCTGTCAGACTTCCAGCTTCACAGCTTTGAGATTGGTTTCACTTTAGTCCTCAACAGGAGACATTGTAGTCCAAAGCCATTCCTGCTGAGAGTTCACCCCAATTCTGCATGGACAGAAGCTAGATCCATATACTTAGTCTCTTCCACTAAAGAGCTGCAAAAGCGAGATGTCCTTTTACTCTGTAAGGACAGGAAGGAAAAGGAAGATTCATTTTCTACAACTTCATTGTGTTCCTTCAGCCAGTGTTTGTATCTTCACTCTCTTCAGATGTAATTCAGCTGCCTGTACCTACAGCACCACACGTGCTGCTGCCCCTGCCTGTATTGGACTAGTGCCCTTTAGCACAGCAAAGGATGTGGTTATTCTCTAGGGTCACAGTCAGCCTCTGTAGTGTTCACATTTGCGCTGCTTAACCTGGTGATGTTTATCTGGATTGTTGATCAGTCATGGCAGCTTGCCCTATTTGCTGTGGTGTCTTGTATGTATTGTATCTGCTCCTGCTACCCACTCCCTCTGCCCTGCACAGCTGGTTTAGAAGTTCCCCACAGTGTTTCTGAATGCTCAAACAATAAACCTGTGTCAGAAATCCTTTGCCAGAGATAAGACTTATAACACACAGCTGGAGAAAAGAGCCCATGGGATCAAATATTAAAGATCATCTATATGGATCATCACATTATTCCATATACTGTGTTGCATCATCCACAGATCAAAATAATATTCCATCCATTTTGGAACTAGTAATAAAGTGTTAGTTTAAAGAAAAAAATTCTCTGCTAGCTGCTTGTCTTGAGGTATGAGAATCACTGTTTCCTGGCAGAGCTCCTGGTTTTACTGTGTGGTGTGTATTGAAACTTGACAGAGCAGAAAGGGGTAATAGACTGAGAGTTTGGAGGCTGGGAAGGAGTTAGCTTGCTAATGCAGAGAGAGGGAGTAGAAGGGCTCTGGGTCACTGTCTGCCCTGTTAGCTTACTAGGGTGCTACTTGTAGCCAGATTTCATGGCACCAGAAGTGCAAATATCTGTGCAGTTACCAATTGTCAGCACTATGAGAGAGATGAGTGCAATTCTGCACTCAAGTTTTCTTCCACTGTCAAAGCTTCCTCCTCCACTTCAGTTTTCTGTCTTGCATCAGCTCTGATTGCAGCTAGGACTGCAGAGTAGACATAGGAGACATAGGAGACATAGGAGACAAAAATAAATGAGGTGAAGCTGATGAGACTGAATAGAGCATGCTTAACTCTTCTGCATAAAATACTGGATCAAGTCATTGGATCTTAGTGTCCTTTTGATTTATTTTGTGGTAAAGTTTGCTCAAGAAGCTTGCTAATTCTTTAATTAGTGGTGCTGCAGTGCTGTAGCTTCCTGCCTTCAGTTTTGCTGATACAGTTTGTAGGATTGTACTTAAATTGCTTCAGTGATATGACCTGGATTAAAAATGTTAAAAAGTTTATTTAATTCTATTGATCTATTCTAAGGGGCAGCCCTACAGATAGTTGTGTCAGTAGCTGAGGGAAAAATTAATGAGGGGGAGGTGAAGAAGAGAACCTCCTAAACTCGTTTTGCCACTGGTAAAAATGTATGTCAGACTTCCACAGGCTTGCAGAGGTGGGGCAAGGTAGAACCTGTTAACAGCTTCTGGCTGTTAACATCATCTCCTCTCACTGGCTTTTAAGTTGCCAGCTTGCAGCTTTGGGTTGGGAGCAGACTTTGCTGCACTGTGACCATCGATACATACCAGGCTTCTTTCTTTAGGAATCTGGTTGTGTGTATGAGAAATTCACTGAAATGAAACTGTTGCTATTATGTGTCTCTCAGCACTTTAGTATTTGGAGAGCTGAAGTGTTAAGATACAGCTCACAAATATACTGTAAGATTTTGTTTAAAATGAACTGACTAGTTCATTTCAGTGTCTTGACTAAAAAAATAAAAAAGTGTAACGATCCAAGTCTGCAGGCAACTTGCAGAATGATTAAGACTTTTTCAGCCACTTTTATATCTAAATTTCACTGTAGACTTAATGTTGACTTTGAATAAATTGCTGATTGTTTCAGTGAGTGTGTGAGAGAGATGACTGAAAAGACAAAAGGCTACAATCCTAAAGATTCTTCTTTCCATGTGCAGCTCTCTATACTACTACACTGGGAAAAAATAATGCCACTTTTTTCTGTTTTACCCTCCATGAAGGTTTATTTGCTGCTAATACAAATTTTTTTACAGGTTAAGAAAGATAGTCTTACAAATTTTTACAGGTTAAGATAGTCCTTGAGATAAACTTTAGCCATATGAATTTCAGGAATGGAATTTCTAGTTTCTCAAATAAGTTTGCACTATCTGTTTCTTGGCCTTTCTAGAGGCACTTCTAGCATCATAGGCTCCCTTATCTGCTGTGTTGTCAGTTAGCTGGTTATGGAGAATAGCACTGTTCAGGGAACAGTCAAAAGAACAGGTCTCCCACTCTGTTTGAAGGGTTTGGTGCTAAATTTGCATCTGATGTTTGTAATTTGCTTAAGAAGATTATTAAGTTTGTATACTTTGAGTTGTCCCTAATCTGGAAATACATTAAGGTTGTAATATGGTGATTCCTTGGTGTAGTGTGTAGTGGTGTTCCTGTGCTTGTAACTTGGAGCAGTTCAAGTGGAATGTGTGTCAATTCTGGTAATTTCTGTCATCTCTGGTTTGAAATTGGTTCACATGTTTTAGGACACTTAGAGATAAACATGTTATTAAGAACTTGATAGGAGTCAGTGATAGCAGAAAAACGGTCCTGTTATGATCCTGGTGTATGTTGGAAGAATATTACATCATAGATGACTTGGACCCAGGACAGGATGGGACAGTAAGCAAATTTGCAGAGGATGCAGAACTGGCAGGAGCTGTTGAATCCCTTGAAGGCAGGGAGGCCCTATAGAGAGACCTTCATAAATCAGGGAGCTGGGCAATCACCAACAATATGAAGTTTAAGAAGGGCAAATGCCAGACTCTGCACCTGGGGTGGGGCAACCCTGGATGTACAGACAGACTGGGGAATGAGAGGCTGGAAAGCAGTGCCATGGAAAGGGACCTGGGGATCCTGGTCCTTACAATGGCAACCTGGGCATGAGCCAGCAGTGCCCTGGCAGCCAGGAGGGCCAACCCTGTCCTGGGGGGCCTCAGGCACAGCCAGGCGAGGGAGGGGATTGTTCTGCTCTGCTCTGCACTGGGGCAGCCTCACCTCCAGTGAACTGCTGGGGGCAGTTCTGGGTGCTACAATATAACAAAGACATTGAACTGTTAGTGTCCAAAGGAGGGCCATGGGGATGGTGAGGGGCCTTGAGGCGAAGCTGTGTGAGGAGCAGCTGAGATCTCTTGGGTTGTTCACCTTGGAGGAGACTCAGGGAAGAAAGACATCATTGGAGTCTACAACTTCTTCGTGAGGGGAAGAGGAGGGACAGGCACTGATCTCTTCTCTCTGGTGACCAGTGACAGGGCCCAAGGGAATGGTCTGAGGTTCTCTCAGGGGAGGTTTAGGTTGGATAGTATATAAATGTTCTTCACCCAGAGGTTAGTTGCACACTTAACAGGCTCCCCAGGGAAGTGGTCATAGCACCCAGAGTGCTGCCAGAGTTCCAGAAGTGTTTGGACAATACTCGCAGGCACAATGGGGTGACTCTTGGGATGGTGCTGTGCAGGGTTGGCTTTGATGAACCTTGTGGGTCCCTTGCAACTCAGCTTATTCTGTCATTCTATGATCAAACTGCTTATTTTCAGATGTGTAGTTTTGTTACAGTTGTCAACTTACTTTTTCTGAGATAGAAAGTGAGGTTGGTTTTAGTTTCTCAGGATAAGTGGGAGTCAGCAGAGACTGTGTAGCCAGCCATAGTTCTGTGCATCTGTGCTGATCATATCCACAGCACTTCTTCGTGATCAACCGTTTTGGTCAATACGGAGTCTAGGAGAAGGAAATGCAGTAGGGACTGTGTCCAAGCTTCTTGGCATTTAAATCTACCCTGTGCTGTGGTTTTTGGAGCCTTGTCTACAGAATTCCAGGGTATGGAATCCAGGAAGAAAATCTTGAGGCAGAACTGCGAGTAGCTGTAATGTGTGTCATAGTTTCAAAATCTGGAGGACAAAGCTTTATTTTTCACAAACTAACATTAATATTCAAGTAAAGGTTAAGGGGAAACACACCCATTCACTTTAAAAGAATGGTTGCTTCCTTAATATCACGTAACAGTTTTAATGTGTGGTTTCTTTTTCAATGCTCTGTGTTCATTCCATTTTTTTATTTTATTTTTGCTTTTTTTTCCTAGAGATGTGAATTATGCCCTCATAAGGATGGTGCTTTAAAGAGAACAGATAATGGGGGTAAGTTTTATTCTTGCTTTTTGTGAACTCTATCTTGTATGAGGGAAATAAATCTGTGGGAAAAAAAAATTGTAGGGGTCCTAAACATAAAACACTGACTGCTTTGGAAATAGATAACTGTTTTACAGTAACCCTTATTTGTCCACTTCAAATTCAATTTACTTTGAGGACATCTATATTATTCTTAGTTTCATTTTTAGGAAAAAAGTTACAATAGAAAAACTGCATTTTAACATAAGATTTAATGGGCAAAATGGATGAATTTTAGGTGTATTTAATTGGAGCCTGAGCATTTATAGAAAACTGTTGAAAGTGCACCATTCATGGAGGAAAGTGGAATTTTTATGTCTATAGCCCAGACTGAATGCACCAGTGCATTTTCAAAGGTTGACTCTTTCATGGCTGATTTACTAATAGGTTCTGTAACAAAGAAGTTAGAGCTGGAAATTTGCAGTAGTGATCACCTCTCCCATGTATCTTTCTGATTTTACTGTTTGGGTTATCATCAGTTCTGCTCCTGCTGAGTAGAACTACTAGAGAGAGTCTCCACTGAATATCCTGTCTTGATTATGTTTATACTAATAGCTGGGCGATATGAGAGAAAAATCTCAATTAACTTTTCAACCACTTTTGGAATGCCACCTTCTTTCCCTAGTACACACTTCTAAATTCCCATCCATCATCTATCTGTAAATAGCCTGGTCACAGTATGATATGGAATTCACTTGGGCAGTCTGTGTAAATTTATTCTGCAGATTCTATGCTATGGACATAATATTCTAGCTAATTTATATCTTAGCATAGTGTTAGCATAGTGTTGATGCAGCTTTGCTGTTTCTGTTGCAGTTGAGTTGCAGGAACACAGGGCCTGCTCCGGTTTGTGCTGATCTACCCTTTCCATTGTGTACCTTTGACTGCTCTGTTCATACCTATATATCTATATATATCTATATATCTGTGTTCTAGGTTTACCATTTTAGTGTCAACTGACTCAAACACATCACTGAACTTAGTGCCCAGTACTTAAGTCTTATTCCTCTTCCTTATTATTCCTCTCATGTTGATACATGCAACGTTGAATTAATTTCTTTGGAAATGGCAGCTGGACGCTTTCTTTTTAGGAAATAGTAATAAGAAAGCCTCATGTCTTGAAATAGACAGTAAAATTTGTGAACTATGAAGTAGCTGAAGTGTTTTCTGATTTTATACTTTAGGTAGTATTTGGGAGTACTTTGCTGTTGTCTGTGGTGGTTTTGAAACTTTCTTTGCATGAAGTCTTGAGATCTAACTTTGGTAGTGTGCATAGAAGATGTGAGCATCCTGTTAGTTATCTCTCTTATGTCTCTGTTAATTGTAATTATAAATTCTTGTCTGAAAGTGAATTACTCAATAAGATTCAAATGCTTTAAGTTTAAATAACAAAGATATAACACTGTACTATAATTTTAATACCCAAATGTTTTATCAGTGAAAGCTTCATACTGAAAATTTCATAGCTGAGATGCTAAAGAATTTATATTTTCTTCTGAAAACACCCAGTCTCTGTAACAGAGCTTGTCCATGGTGTTGAAAACAGCAAATTCTACTTTGTGGACCAAATGTCCTTTAAATAATAGCTTTACAGAAGGATGTACACCTTGGAAAATACTTTGGCTGGTATTGCATTTCAGAAATATGCATTCGTACCTGAAGCTTTCCTTTCAAAGAGTTGCCTAGCAAGAGACTGTGCCAGAAGATTTTTAGACTTAGAAAAATACTGTTGAAGATCAGACAATGGGCTTGCCAGTTGAAAATGGCGTTTTCAGGAGGTTAATACTTAAATTTTTTTAATGCTGTTACACCTCTTGTTGCCAAGTGAATCATAAAAAGATGCAGGTATTTGAGAAGAAACTTGGAAAGAAACATTTCTGGTAAAACCTTGTAAGGATCTAGCTTTCTAAACTTGTAATTGTGCAGTCTTTCTTGAAGTATAGAAATAAATAAATGGTCTTAGCTTTTTCAGAACAAGAGAAGAAATTGCCTGTTTTAAGTCAGTGATACAAGGTTTTTCTTCTTTCTGCCTTCTACAAATAACTTCAGCCAGAAATGAACAGTGTGCTTTTTCTTTTGAATATGCAGATAGCTTAGCCCATACATTGCCTGCTGCTCCTGTAGTTTTTTTAACAGTCTTCTGGATGTTTGCTTTACAGTTAGGTGAAGGACTGTGTTTTGGGTGTTGAAGGTACCATATTTTCCTTTATGTTCAGAAGATTAATGGGCTACTGAGCTTTTACTGTGGCGTTCCGTGATTTTCTTAACTTGCAGTAAGATGCTGTTACTGCAGTGAGGTCCTTGCTATACATTGTTTCCTCCTCCTTTGTGATGGTACTAGCTTTTAAACCTGCTCTTTTTCTTCGGCTGCTGCATTCCTTTTCAGCTACATGAAAACTTCCTTGACCTAGCTGCCCATGCTAATGCTGATAGAAGGAATGGCCAGGAGTGTTCTTTAGCAGCAGCCTGTACATTAGCTGCCTTGAATCAGTTGCACAACTGTAACTTAAGGCGGCCTAATCTTAGAGCTCTTCTGTAATGGTGTTATCTTGCCTTTAAGAACTCCTGGGCACTACATGTGTGACAGTAGTCTGGGAATCAAACTTGTGTTGTTTTTAAGTATTATTAACTGACTGTAAGTATATTTAATTGACTGTATATTATGGTAGCATATGGTGTGGTTGTGTTGGCATTTTGTGAGTTTTTTGTTCCTCCCTCCTTCCCCTCCCCCCCACATAGTGCGAGGTTCCTTTGTGTGCATTCTTCCTCCTGCTCCCCCTCCTTTTACTGGCCTGTTGCTGCTTATCTGACCTTTTGGAGATCACCATTTTTTTAGATTTGCTTTTTAGGTTTTATATTTCTTTTTGGAGTCTGTTTGACTCTGCCTTAGTTGTGCTTATCAGGTTCATGTGGGTCCTCTAGTGTCATCTGTGGCAAATACAGAACTACAATTTTCAGTGATTCCTTAAATATTTCATTATTGGAGCAGTACTGTCATGGCTTTTACAGAGAACTTAAGCGACAGACTGATGTAGTAAGAGGAGAGGAGCATATCATGGAGACTAAACAACATTTGTCCTGAACTAGATGCTTGAGAACTCGGGTCTTGTGTGCCTTTTCAGAGTAGTTTCCCAGCCTACAAGCATTTATGCTTTGGGACTTCTTGCTCCCTGATATTTTTGTGTTTAATGGAAGACAAGTCCATCACACTATTGAAGTGTTCCATTCTGTAAACAGTTTAATGTCCATAATATTGCATGGCAATTTTGTTGTTGGTCGGTATCCATGGGTTTCTTTTAAACCTGTTACCTCATGGTTTTATTTGCTGCCACTTGGTATTTGCAGACGGGGGTGGCAAAGGTCAGTTACTCTGTGCTCGCCTTTCCAGTAGCTCTTCCCGTAACCTTTTTGCGTACGCTGGAGAGTACAAAGATGCCTGCCTGTTCTTGGCTTGGTGATGGTGGCCACTGGTGCTGTAATCAGAACCTGAAGTGAGTGCAAAGAGATAATTCTGTCTGGATTCGTGTGGAATATGTCCTAGCCTGCTTCAGTCTCCCTCCTGTGCTTCTGTTGTCAGAGACCTGATCTGACCTTGAGCAGGAGCAGCTGAGGTCCATTTGTGCGTGCCTGTTCGGTCTCTGCACTGTGTGAAAATGGCTGTCCTGCTCCTGCACTCGCACAGCTCTTGGAAACAATACTTTTGCATTTAGCCAGGTGGAGTCTGGACTAGTATCTGTGGTGTGGTTCATCTGTCCTAAGGATTGTTAAGAGTTGGTATTTAGCTACGCATTTGATTTAGTTAATTTTTAAGAGTAATAGCGCATTGCACAGTTATGAGCAGGGTATTTGTAAGAAATTTTAGGAATTAGCTTTGAGTAAGTTTTAGTATTTTGTCTGCTTAATATCTATAACTGTCTTAGGCCTATGGTTAAGTTTTGTGAACAAAAATTAATCCTTCCTGCATGTGGACTTCGTTTTTACATAAACATTAGGATTTTTTCAGTGTTCAGAGACTGGAATTATATAAATTCCATTAGGCTATTACCTGGGTTTTTTTAAAAAGTCTATTCTTATTGATACTAAAAGGGGAAAAGTAAGATTGAATTGAAAAAGGAACTCTTCTCTCTGTATATATTTGTTGACAGAATTCCTCAATAAATTTGGTATTCATGTTCATTTAGGGGAACTGCTGTGGTTTTAAGCATTTAAAAATGTAGAAGTTTTTTTAAAATGAGAAAACCTGATATGTATATGAGTTGCTTATTGATTTGCTGTCTTACATGTAAGAAGGCTATTGAAAGATAAATTTTCCTTTAGCTTGGTGGGTTGGTAAGTTAATTAGTAGTTGGAGAAAATATAAACACATTGTTTGAAAAACAGCAGTAACAAGTGAGCATTTGTTTCAAGATAGTTGAGAACTGTTGGCATTTGGCAGTTTGGGGCCTTTCAGTTTTGTAATATTTCCTTAACTGTTGCAGTAGTTTCCTTTGGATTTTTGACACTCGGTGAGGAGGAAATAAAATCATGACCATTTGGACTGATTATAGCTTTTTGAATCCTGGTTCTTTTATCTTCTCATAATACTGAGTATGCATTCTATGTTTTAAGCAAATTTTTCGCTTGTATCTAACATAGTGCATCTTGCATTTAAATAGTTTTCTTGCAGTAATCTTTTTCCACAGTTTTCTGTAAGCTTAAAAGGTTTGATTTTGCTATACAAGTTGTTACTTTGAAATCTGATTCCAGTAGATGATGATCAGGAATGCTGTGTAACAGCATTCTTTCTGTGACTTTTCACCAAGACTTCTTTAATGCAGCTGCTTGGGGAAAGGCCAGCTAACAATGTGGTGGTTTTATGTCATGGTCCAGACCCTCTTCCCACCCCCTGGGCTAGCGGCAGGGTCTCCCAAGTCTATAAAAACATTATATGCTAGGCTTTCCCGTTGCTGTTGTTATTATTAGAGTCTCACTGTCTGGTTTACTGTTCTGATGAGTATTCTTGGTGTTAATGTCTAAGAATGTGGATGGTATCATGTTATATGTACACACTGAGATGTATGCATTTTGCAAGTGCTTACCTGCAGATGTTCTAGCCTTTTGGAGCAGATTTACAGCAGTGTGTGTATTTTTTATTTTTTTAACTGAGAAAGAGAAAAAAGATAATAAATTTAAGGGACTACAGTAATATAAATGCCTTTATTACCATATAAAGTACTGTATGGTTATGATTTACATTACTGATAATCACAGTGTATATGTAAAAACTTTTTTTTAGAGTTTTAGAGCTTATTTATACATTTCTTCCTTTTGTTGTATGAAAGGATTTCTTGAGAGAGGTGGAAGAAACTCAATAGTTCCATAGCATACCAGATAAAATTGTTAAAGCTATTACCTTACTCAGTGGACCAGTGGAATTTAATCTGTAGCTGTTTCAAAAACAAACTATTTGTTGTGCTGCAGAGTGATGATTCAAAATGAATCAATTCTTTACTTGAGGACCAAGTTTTTCTAAATAGAGTATTTAGTGAAATTCAGTAATTGGACTTAGAATAAAGCCTTTTTCTTCATAGACAAATTGTATTTAATTTACCTTTCTAACAAATTGTGCATTCTGTACCAATGATGAGGTTGACTACCAACACAACCGTGAGAGCTCTAGTGGTTAGTGTGGCACCTTCTTTATACCTCTCCCCAAAGAGTGGATCAAACAATATAACATGAATAATGCTGTATTAACTACAGCAAACTCTAAATCTTTATTTAATCGAGTAAGGAAAAGACAGTAGCTTCAGCTGACAGATTTCTTATCTGCTAGTTTTCTTGTTTTTACAGGAAAGGAAGATCAGGGTTAAAAGTGTATGGAATGTCTTAATGAAAAGACACTTAACTAAAGGTTTAAAATAGTACTTAATCTTCCCTTTGGCAAAGAGTAACAGTAATGATCTTAAGTACATGTTTCAAGGGTGAATCCAGCAGAGTTGGATAGAGCTCAGCCTTGGGTCAGTCAGCAGATCTGATAGTTGTGGAAACAGAGGGTGCAATTTCATGTAATCGAGGACAGCTGTTGACCTCTGCTGAAAGGAGGGGACTGTGGTTTCCCCTGGCTGGATGTTTCTGCACTGATGGTTTTGTCTATGGTAATCATGTGACCTCAGGGTGGATTGCTTCAAACCATTGACTGATCTTGCTCAAAGGTAAACTGTTAAGTTTTCTGCAAGCTTAGTAATGTAATGAAAAAGAAGAATTACTTGCCTTGCTACATAGCAAACTCATACTGCAAGGAGAGGGAAAGCGTGTAGAGTTGAAAGGGAAGAGTAAGGCGAGATCCTGCTTTTCAGTGACAGTCTACAGCTGAAATGGATTGAGGTGTATCCTCAATTGACAACTTGATGCAACTCTCATAAGAAACTAACATTTCAATAAAGAAAGATTTTTCCATGCTAGAGCAATAAATATGTTCTCCTGGTTTGGGAGTCAGCTGTAGTTAGAAATAAAGTAAGACTTCTTTAATGAAATATAATGGACTCTTTAGGAACTTAGAATGCATAATCAAATTTTGCTCTGACATTGATGCATGGTTAGGGGATGATGATAATAACCCAGAACTTTAGTGCTACCAGGCTGGTCCTGTGGCTGGAGTTCAGTGTGGTTCATGATTTTGGTCTCTACAGTGCGTTAGTGCTTTGCTACACAGCTTTAGCACTGACCGTGGGTCGTAGTGGGACCCTGCTCTGTGCCTCTTCATTCATAAACAATACACGGGCTTCCCTTGTTGTGGATGGTAGGATGGGTTATATATTTGTTGCTGTTATTTTATTATGAAGTCAAAGACTATAAAAGCAAGGCTTAAAAATTTGCACTGGAAGGCAGTTTGAAAGTACTATGAGTTTATTTGTGGGGGAGGTGCTTGTGAATCAAATTTTGGGCAATTAAGCAGTGGTTGTAAAGGCAAAAACTTAGATGAGTAACTTACTGTGAATTATTTATCCTCCTGCATTTTCTTTGTTAATTTACTTTGGTAGAGTTTACTTCTAATTATAGAGCTCCTTGTTGGCAGTAGTCTTGTGTTTGCTGATGGTGGAATTGCTAGGAATTACTTTTCTCCATCACTTTGTGATAACAGATCAACTATTTGTTTTCAGCTAGGGGTCTGAAGTCTGAGCTTTGTTATTCTGAACGTTCATGAACAATGTACATTAAAATTATGTCTGCTATGTATGTACTGCTAGGTTTGCACTGAGTTAAAAATCAGTAAGGCACCAGAAATAAAATTCTCAGTGAAAGACTGGTAACATTTGCATAGATTCTATGGTAGTAATTAAAAATTTTGTGAACCAGAATGAAACATAAAAATTGGCAAAAATCAACATTTCTAAGAGATAAATTAGTATTTATAAGAGATAAATCAAATAAAAATTCACTTAAGTGGAATGCTACAAGTCTCATATAGTGTATTTAAACTTTGAAGACTTTTCAGCATGAATTTCCAATTTTTGATATTGGAAAAAATAGTTTTTTCATCATTTTTATCAAAACAGATCTCAGAGTTGTTTTATATGTGGTTTTTCATGTTGTTTTAAAGTTGGTAGAATTTGTTTTCTAAGATCTTTCCAAAGGAAAATGTCTTAGTTACATTTGTGTGATGTTTTCTTAGAAAGCACACAGGATTTTTTTAAAAAAGTAAGCAGCATTTCCCAAAGTTTCTGAACTTAAAAGTACAATTGAAGTAAATATTTTTAACTTTGTCTGTCACCAATAAGTAAAAATTAAAAATTATGTTTTACAATTTCTGGATGGAGACACTGATTGTTGTGGAATATTGGGCTTTTTGAAGCAAAAGAGGCAGTGAATCTGTCAGCCTGTTGTAGCCTGAGGGTTTTTTCTTCAGCAGTTTCAGAGAAAACAATTCTAATAAAAGTGCACAGAAACAAGCAAACTTGATGGCTAATTTGAATCCCTATGATATGTTTCTTAGGCTTTCTAGTTTAAAACCAAGAAATTAGCTTCATTTTAAAGTAAGCAAGGTGAGCAATATCATCTGGTAAGAATATTATCATTGAGAAGGCACATATCTCAAAAGGCCACTGTCTCAAAGATTGAAAAATAAATAAAATTAAAAAATCTGAGTACAAGGGAAAATTTTAAGAACACTTTGCAATCTGCCAGTATCTCTATTCGCAAAAGCATGTGTCCTGCCCTCTCGACCAGAGAGGTAAAGTTGTCCTGAAAGTGACATGAAACCAAAAATAAATTGTATGTAAGGAATTCTGTAGAGATAGTAAGAGTTTGTTAGCAATTACTGCAAGTTTCATAAGTAAAATTTAAAACGCGAGTAATACATCTGTGGCCATTTGTCTGGATTCAAACCATACAAAACTAAAGTGAATGAAAGCTTACAATTGATTTAAAGAGTAAATTATATGGTTTATAGAGATGGGTTTAATGAACTTATTTGGAACAAAAGTGATCTCAAAAATGGCATGAGTTCCTCTCTAAATTTAGAGAACAATTAAGAAAAAATAGGAATATCTTGCTGTTATTTCTGTTTGGTGTCTGGTTGAAGAGGAAAGCTGATAAAATAATTTCAGTTGCAACAGAAACTAGGGAGAATGTTTTAAATGTTTTTGAATCTGTAGAACAGTGCTGTTGGAGGTTTTTATTTTATAACCTAAAACATAGGTGTACAACAGTATTTTTCACACAAACATTGGTAAAGCTTAGAAGGACTAGATTTAATGATGATTTTTTATTCCTGCGTGAGAAGGAGGGAAAAGGTGTATAGTTGCTGATAAAATTTTAGTTACCCTAGGATAATGTAGTAGGTGATTTGAATAGGAAGTTTATAGTGCAAACTTTGTCTTAGATGGAATAAATGGGAAATATGTATTTTAAGGAAGTCTTAAATACCACACATACTTTTAAATGCTTGCTTCTCATATGGGCTTCTATGTACAGTTTGGATGGGTGTCTTTAGAATGTTTCATTGTCCCTGCAGACAAAGAAGGCAGTTATCATCCAGTAGGAAACAGTAGACAAAAGCATTCAGCTTTGATCGTGGCAATAGGTCCTTTATTCTGCTGGGACTCTGAGCTCTGCACTCAGCCTGAGTAGTTGACTAAAAGAGAAGGAAATGTCAGCAGAGGATTGGGAATGTGCTTGGCTATAGGTGTCCTTACTTCTGTGCTTATGCTTTGTAGCAGTAGTGGCTAATCACTGGATGCTTTGGAAAATGGTTCTTGTTTGCTTTATGTTTTCCTCCTACTGTCTGGTTCTTATGTGGCAAAACGGAATCTTCTTGACCTCCCTTAACTATAAAAATTTTGTGGAGGAGTCCAAAGACTTTGAGTTCTCAGAAGGTGGAGATGGCACAGCACCTTTAAACAACTGGCTCTTAGCCACATTTGTTATGGAAAAGTATCTTCCTCACTCTTCCTAAAGGGAACTCTCCATTACTCTTCCAGGTTAGCTGGGTGTTGCTGCTTCACAATTCTGTATTTCTTCACCAGTTAAAATTTGGACAAAAGAATATTTAAGAACTTGTGTACAGGGTGTCTTGAATCCAAGTAGAAGCTGGTGCTGGAGTTAGGCTTCTTTTTTGGTGTAGGCTTTTGAGGCTGGTAACATAAGGGTGCTGCAACCACCTCTCTGGTTAAATTATTGTTGGACATTATTGTGATTTTATATTATTGTGATGTATTGTATTATTGTGATTTTCCAACAAGGCCAGATTATCTGGGATCTGAAGGTGCCAGGTGAAAACCAGTGGAACATGTCCCTTGTCCTTAATTCCCTGGGCACTTATTAACCCGCGTTCAAAAAGTGTTCTATGCTGTGGCACTTCGACTGTTATAGATACTGGTTTTGGTGTCATGAAAGCTAAAAGCCTGCTACTGGCCACAGCTGTCTTGGATGTGTACTTTCTATTTGTAAATAGGAATATATTGTAGGGTGGGTGGTTTTGTGGTGTTGTTGTTTGTTGTTGGTGTTTGGTTTTTTGTTTGGTTGGGGTTTTTTTTCCTTTTTTTGGGGGGAAGGGGAAGTGGTGGAGCAATATTCAGTTAAAGTTACTCCTGAAACTGGTTCCTTATCGTAAAAATTCTTAGCTACCTAAATTTCAGTTCACTTAGTAAGTGATTTTTTTTTCCCTAATGTCTCAGGTATATTTTCATAATAATTTTCTATTATATGTAAGTGTAGCTGGAGTACAGGCTTAATTACATCTGAAATAAAAGCTTTTGCCATCTGATTATGTGTAGCCAACTGAAGGTTTCTTTTTTTCAAAATTTCAGTGTCACTTTTTTATTGATTTAATGGCTTTATTTGATGAATGATGTTTGAGTTAATTTTTTGAGAGAAGATATAAAGATAATATTCACCATTAACACCATGTTAACATTTATTTTAGTCTTTAGTAGGATGATTCTGGCTTAAGGCTGTTTGCAATTCTTAGAAAAGCCCTTACAAACACTCTTTCCCTGAAGATATTTGAAGTAGACAAGTGAACAAAAAAGGTTGTGGTTTTTATAGTTTTTTTTCTCCGTCTGTCTGTTAATGATAATTTTAAAATGGTCTGTTGGCATAGGTTTTAAAAGCAGCTCAAGTTGGCAGTTTATACTTTTTTTTTACCCTACACTTTTATTAGTCTTGTGCCTTTTCTGTACAGAATAATTCTGAAGACTGTGAATAAAATTACAGAGCAGCACAGATACTGTATTTAGTTGTAGCTGAAATACTAGAACAGTATGTGAGGTGTCGACTGTGAATGTTGACTATAGCTGGGGTGTGTGCCTGCACGTTTCGTTTTCCATAGAAATTTTGACTACTAATTTAGTAAATAGAGAAGGGAGATCTGTTAGCAGAAACTGGAGAAGATTTGTGCTTTAAGAAAAGTTATATGGAGTTGCATACGTGCTTTTTATTCTAAATACTGTTCCAGAGTCTCAACAAAGCTACTGTGAGCAAGCACAGCTTTGTGTTTAGCTCAGTTTAAGAGTCAGAGTACAGTTTGGTGAAGAAATTAAGAACTTTTAGATTCCGTGGGGCAGTTGCAAAGGGAAAATCCAAGATCAGAAGGGTCTGCAGTGAGACAGTATATGGTGGGTTTTGTGTTTAATTTTTTTCTGGGTTTTTTTGGGTTTATTTTTTATTATTATTATTGTTGTTGTTTTATTATAACATGCATTTGCGCAATGATAATTTACTTCGCTTGCCTTAGCTAATAATCTGCTAAATTATGTAATTATGAGAGTCAGTCATTTTATGTCCTTAATGTTTGCATACAAGTAAGCTGGGGTAGGAGGGAAGCCAAATTATTTTTAAAGTATACTGAGGATCTTGTGACAACAAACTTTGGTTCTCCTCATGGGGAAGGAACCAAATTCACACCAAGTGATTAGCTGCACCAAATTCACTTTTAGATGAGGTGATAATACTTTTATATATTCTGTTATTAATGTCAGTATAGCAATATGTTGGATTAGCTTTGTAGCAGCTTCTGCTAAATGTACAGTTATGGCATACAGTCCTCCACTGAAACAACCCAACAGCTCTGAGGATCTCTATGTTGAAAAAAGGCTTCAAATTAGTAGGTTTGTTTCTGACCTGGTGTTTCCCCCACCTCCATCCAACCAAATGTCAGAATTAAAGAATGTTGGCTTTTTCAAAATGTTGTTAAAGCACGGTATGGTAAGTAACTAACCAGTTATTGATGACCCCAAGTTAATGAATTAGAATAGGACTGGATATAGGTATTTGTATTCCTAAGAAAAAATGAGTTGGCTACAACTTTATAAATGGAAAAGCAAGAGATTTCATAGAGGGGGTGTGAGGGTGTGCGTATGTGTTGCAGTTTCTTTCTACAGAGAGAAACAGGAGTCTGTTCAAATCAGAACACCATATTTAAAAGAAAAATTATACACAGAAGTCTTCTATGATGCTATGCTTGTAAGAATACCAGTTTGGTCAGATGCTGCTTCATTTTTGTTGGACGTTGCGTAGCTTTTATGCAATGACTATGTTAATCCAAGAAATTTACAAAAACTTTTTTTTCTGTGTGTCACTGTTTGTATAAATCATTAGTATTTGAATTTCATGGCGTATTATTCATATAAATTCTCCCTGGCTACATTAAAAAATGTATTACTGATGATCTAAACTTTGGATGACTAAAATGAAATGTAAACATGATTTAAGTATAATTTATGTCCTTAATATTCTAAACAGTTAAAATAGTCTGTGGGGAAAAAAAAGTGTTGTAAAAGGTTCTTTGTACTGTAATTGTACTACATTGAAATGTCCTTTAAGTTTCTAGAAAACATTAAATACAATTATAACTTTTTGTAGGTTGGGCTCATGTGGTTTGTGCTCTGTACATTCCCGAGGTGCAGTTTGCAAATGTTTCTACAATGGAGCCTATCGTGTTGCAGTCTGTTCCTCATGATCGTTATAATAAGGTATAATTATATGTCTTTTTATATTTAATGTATTTATTTTAAAACTTGTGAACTTCAGTAATATAAACCTACACTTCTTAGAATGCACTTTATATAAAATTCCTAATTGTGTGTAGTAAAGCTGTAAGTTTTCTGCAATGTCTTGATGGTAAATTGGAGAATTAAGCTGTATTATTAAATTAAGCTGTAAGGTTATCTGCCATGTCTTACTAGTCTTTTACAAATTAGGGACTGTTTTGTTAATTAAAAATATCATGAGCTTTGAATAACAGTGTATTTTGAAAGGAATCTGAAATATTTTCCATAGGTTAAAATACTATTGTAGCTTATATGAGATGTTATTATTAATTACCACAAAGTCCTAGTGTTTTAACTGTTGATATTAACATAAACATGTTTATAAACATTTCTTTTAGGACAGAAACCTATGCTAATATATTAAGGAAAATGCTTGCAGACTTTTTCCTTTGTAAATAACATTCAATTAGTGGGATTATTTGCTTGTAGGAGAATTGCTCCTAAATAATTGTCAGTGAGATGGAATGTTTTATAAAGTGTGGTGAGACTTTCAATTAAAAAAAGAAACAACCAAAAGACAGAGCCACAAATCAGTAGCTTGTTAGTGTTCTTTATTGATAGTTACATTTTTTTTATTTCACTGGTGTTAGTTTCTCTTCACTTAACTACATTTGCTTTGTGTATTCTCTTCTGCAGATGCAAACTGTCTGAATTTCTGATCGGTTGTATTACATATTTTTCTTGTGTTGTTCTTTCAACCTGTCCTGGTTTAGAGACAGGTATCTGCCAGGGGAAACTGGAGTTTTCCCTGGAATGGAGAATGTAACCCCCCTTCCCTCCAAATTACTATAATT
>VZUI01060564.1:0-20985 GCA_013401135.1 Cettia cetti | reverse complement strand
GGGAATGAGTGATGAAAGAGATAAGAAACACTGCCCCACCCGGTTTTAACAGCTGGGCCATTATCAGAAAGCATCCACCCCCCTCCCCCTGCAGTTACAAGAGATAAAGAAAAAAACCAACATTTCCCCAACTGCTTTCAACAGATGAAATAGAATACACATTTTTTTTGTTCCATAACCCAAGACACTTGTTCAGCAAATGTGTATTTAATTGGGATACCTGCGATATTCCTGTTTTTCACAGTGCAAACATGAAGGGCCATAGAAGCTAGAGAAGAAGAGAGAAGAGAGAAGCTAGAGAAGCTAGAGAGAAGTTATTTTGAAACACCTTTCTCCGTGTACGCCATCGGTAAATTTTACACACCAGGAAAACGTAATGCATCACTCAGTTCAAGGAGTTTACCTGTACATAGTTTATATTTTCCTTCCTATGCCTGCAATGAAGGGAGACTGCTTTGTATCATAGCATTAAACTGGAATACCTCTGATAGAATTGCAGCAGTGTCTGTTAAGCCTGTGTGTGCCTGACTCATGTTGATGCAGAGGCTGATTTCCATATGGACACATACAAATATGAGCATTGAAATTCAGGGCTGAAAGACCAAATCCTTGTGCTCTGAAGAGGCAGGGTTCAAATGCCTGCATAACTTTTTCTAACACTTTCTCTCCGGTTACTTCACTAGCTTACAACTTCCAGTTAAGTGAGCGAAATGGTTATATGAGTGTTGGTAGACTGTGACCTTTAAAACTGAAGCAGTTTTGAGCAACACAGGAAAAAAAATATTTATTTTTCCTTAGTTTCTGGTTTGAGCATCAGGTTTTTTGAATAATCTTCATGTTATTCTGGGTATTCTGAGCTGCTAACATGTTCAAATTACTAATACCTTTTCCTAGCCCCTCTCACCGAGCAAATTACCCTTCCAAAAATTATCCTACAAAACATGTCTATCTGCCTTGAACTCTCCTATCTTAATCTCTGTTGCTGTCTCTGGAAATGCCTGCAAATGTGAGGAAATTATAGTTCTAGAAGATGCTATAGACCAATCTATATACTTTTATTTCATTTGTATCTTTTTGTGGTATGCACATGTCACAGGCTCATGCTTGAGAATACCAAAAAGTCCCATGGGTGTTTCCATAATTACAGGCTTCAGATATGTTTCCTAGAGGCTAAACTGTGACTTGCAAAATCATTCTAAAAGGTACATGTTCTTAAAACTGGATTTTTGAGAATTCTATTATCTCTAGTTTACACAAAGAGATCACAGAGAACACTATTTCTGGAACCACAATTCAGAATTTCATCTTTGCAAAAAGACAATATCTGATATATCTATTTAGTTACTAGTAAAATCATTGTAGAACAATAGAAGTATCTATAAATTAGCCATGCTAAAGTCTCTGGTGAGAAAATCTTTGCCTGGGATAAACTCCTGCCTTTGAACTGTTCCGGTGGAAGTCCTGCTGATTGTAATGGATTGTCTTGCGTGTGCCTGAAAACCGTTACAACTCTGAGGCTGTTTTATTTGATATTCTTAAAGGAAGATAATAAGTCTAGGTCTGTGACTGCACATATAGATGGAAAGTTGAAGTAATCAAAGGCTAAAGTCAAATGCCCTCTCATATGAGGAAGAGATGGAAATTGGTACTCAACTGTTAAAGATTAACTGTTAAAGTCTAACTAGAGGTTCATGCTCTAAAAACATCCAATATATCACAATTAGCTAGCATTTCCAAAAATGAAAATACATAGTTTTAATCAAGAAAATGTATATGATGACAGTGAAAATTTTAACATGTAAATAATGCAATTGGCTTCAATTGCATAAATTATGCTCATTCCTAAAGGTTTTTGTTTGCTTGTTTCAGAAGAACTGGGATGTGAATAAATGAAATCATCCTTTGGGTTGCTCTCAGTCACACAATGACTCACCTGCGGAGCTGATAACAGAACTGTCTCTGCTGGATCTGTATTGCTTTCCCTACATTTCTGGCACCAGGCTCACTGCTAGCTCAGTATGGTCTGCAAACTTAACATCACCATCTGCTACCACTCAAGTGGTACAACTCTTTCCCAGCATTCCTGATGTTTGATGTGCCAAAAGCAGAGATTTTAGAATTTGTCAGTGCTTTGAAATTGGAAAGTGCTAAGCTACCTCAGTTTTATATCCATTCTGTTCTTAACACTTGCATAACCTGACCTGGATTTTAGAGATCTCTGATTCTATCGAAAGTTAAAAAAAAAAAAAAATCAGGATGCAAAAGTCACTCTGGGGATGTATGTTTATGGTGTATGTTCGTGGTGATTGTTGTAAAACACACCCCTCATGTATTCCTACTAACTCCAGCATAGCAGAAAGACAAAAAAGAAACACTTGTCTTAAACCATAAGAAACAGTGGATCAGGTCCTTCCCAATCCTGTATGGGACAGTTGATGTAAACACAGAGAACTTTGGCAGGAAAGATAGCATTGGAAAAAGACCTTAAATGAAAATGCCATCTTCAGAATAGTGGAATAAATTCTAGGTAAGCCTGTCTGAAAGAAAATTTACAATGACTGCATTTCCACTTTAACCTGCCCATATGGCAAATCAGAAGGAGTGCGAGAACAAAAGAGGGTTTTGAAGACAAAATTTTAATAAAAGCAAACTGATTTAGACCATCCATTTAAGACCATCTCATTCATGCTCTTAATGCACATCTAAATAAGTTTCCAGAGATTTTTTCTACAATCTCTTCAATCTGATGGGAAAATAAAGCAAAATGGAAAATCTTACAGTGCTCCAACAGTTTTAAGCTAAAAGGACAAGACCCTGAGAAATACAGTCTAATGGCAAGGCCCTTCTCCAGGTGAGGGACTGGACCAGATGACCTCCAGTAGTCCTTCTTATAACTCTAATCAGCAAATGCTGTATTGCTTTATCTTACTACAAAGAAACATGCACTGGAAAGGGAAATTTGTTGCTTGAATGCTCGTACATTGACAAGAAGAGTGGGAAGTTACTATTCTGGGCGTGAATATAGATGTCCATACCCAGTGAGACAAAATGATTGCCAATACCAATGTTGTGTACTTCCGGCATACAATGAAGAAGGGAATAATAATAGATCAAATGGTCAATGATGCTTCCTATTCCTGGTATTCAAGTATCATAATATAAATTATAAAGAGAGATAGCAGGAATAATAAATAAAACATTCCCCTCATAATTTTCAGACACTTCATTGTTTTGCAAATGAAAAAAATTACTTCTTTTTTCTCAAGAATAAAAGAAGTAAAAAGCATTTCAATAAATTCATCTTGATGATATCCCTCATATTGGTTTGTTCAATGTACACTGCAATGAGCAGTGTACAGTGGCAAGAGATGACCTCTCATTTACTTTGTCCTGTGTCCCGGTTTACAAATAGCTGCCAAAAGGCAGGGCAATCTGCACCTGAGTGTCCCAAGGTTGGAGGAATTGTTTGTGGTACTGTATGAGACAGACTAAAGAAGACACACCTTTCCAAGCCTCCAGAAAAGTAAAAATAAGATTTCTTTTGGAATTAGAATAAGAAAAGTAGTGTTGTTGCAGTGCAGGAAGCTACTAAAATTTTGTTGGCTTGACAGAAAGCTGATGTTGGGCAGAGAGACAATTGACTGTCATTCCTTCTTTTTCATTCTGTCATTTCTGCCTAGTACATTTATGTTTTCTATTTAAGAACAGCTAATCCTTCCTAGCATTCTGAAAATACGTTTGGTGTTCTTGACAGACTAATTTTAATTAAACCATAGAGAAAGTCCACCTCCTGACTGGTTGAGCTGAGGTATCATATTCCCTGACAAAATGATTGCTACCTGAGAAGAACCCACATGATTTAGACACAAAGAAATGAACATCTGGACCTAGAAATAAAATCTTGCCCTATGCTTGGATCTAGATCTATTGAAGTGAATAGAAGGCTTACTTTACAATTATCCTGTCAGATCTAGAAAGCAACTGTAAGACTTTGGATAAGGTCTAAAATTAAAACAATTGCTCCATCTCCAAATATTTCTCCCAGCTGGAAGAGTGTTGGCTGACATATGCTGGGGGCTGAGAAGAATTAACTGTCCAGCTTGAAATAGATCTGTTTTACTTGCTTTGTTATGTACCCTCCCTAAGGGAACAGATCCTCTCTGTAGGTACTTCCGGCTTCCTCCAGATGCTATAGAAATCTCAGAAACAGTAGATTTCTTCCCGCAATTTGTACAGTGTCATACCTTTTTTTTTTCTGAGAAACAACTTCACATGAAAAGTTTCAGAAGAAGAATTTGTAGGTAAAATTTTTCCCTTTCCCAACTGAGCCTCCTAAACCCAATTGTTTTTTCTGCAGGATCTAACAAATGCATAAGAATTGGCAAAAGACATTTGGACAAACATTACAGGACCTTGGCAGATCTGTTAATATTTGTAATTCAACATTTCTGGCTGTCTTGGGTCTGGGAAGCCCTGTCACAACCACTTCAATTCCTTTAGAGAGAGCCAAGGAGACAGTCCCATGCCATCACCCACTGCTCAGTGTAGTGTGTAGCTGGAGCTGGAACTGACATCCCTTTCTGGGGATTCAGAGTGTGACAAAATTGCTGCTGCACCCACTCTGTTGAACAGCATGCCTTCAACAGAGCCTTCTGAGGCAACAGCTGATCTCTGTGGATTTGCTTTGTTGGAATGAAATGTGCATATGCACATATAGAAGTGAAAGCCACAGCCTCCTGAAAGCCACTGTTTCCATGATGTCTTAGAACAGTTCCAATAGCTTGTTGACTTGTTTTGAGAAAACATGCACTCAAACATCACAATTTCTGCCCTGGGTTTTGCTCTGCCCTGAGTATAGCACAAATTCCTCAGGTTCCTGCCCATATATTTTTTTCTAGTATTCATCTCAGAAAGACCTAAAATGAGATAATGTTTTTTTAGCTGCTATTTTTATGCTAAAGATTAAAATAATCATAAAATCAGTTTGAGCTGCAGGAAATCTGAGGCTGTTTTTTTCTTCTGACCATAAAAAACTCATTCTGAAGACTGCCTTTTGTCTGCTGAGTCCTATGCTCTCTTAAAGGATCTTTGGAGGATGGACAGATGTCATATTTTGATATAATAAATTGAACTTTCTAATATATACAGCTGAAAAGACTGCTTGATAACTTTGTAAGGTAGGCAATTATATCCACACAGCCATGCTGTGATAGGCAGATGAATTAATAAAGACATGTTCAAAAATTGCCCTGGCTTTTAATATAAAGATCAAGTAGGAGGAAATTGCCAAATAGATCTCTTACTGAATCGTCTGGGTGAGAAATTTTAACTCATTGTGATTTCTACCTCTAGTTATTTTTGATCACATCTATTTTCTTCAATATTATATTTGCACAGAACTACACAACTCAATGATTTACAGTAAGGGAGAATGTTCAGTTCTGCTCCTTTAAGGCTTCAACTGATCACAGATGCAGCAGATAACACAGTGATTTACCTGTGTGAACCTTGTCAACCCTGTGAAACTTACAATTATTCAAATTAGAAGATTTTATGGAGTTCACAGAAAGAAAAATCTACAAGAGAACCTTGAGTTTTTGTTTTCCTCGCATTTACTGGTAACCCAAATTTTGCCATGTCTAGATTCTTCAACATTGAAATTAAGTAGAAAATATACTTTGGCAGCTAACTAATGGTTTTGCCATTTGCAAGAATAGTGGCTCTGGGTAGGAAAAAAATGGTGTTAATAGTTAATGTTCAGCATGCTTGGCAAACCAATTTGGCTTTCGAGTCTGGCATGGCTGGTTTTATATTATACTGATGGATTTTTTGCAGCTAGAACCAATGCTATCAAATATTTCCTTTACCTGAGTTTCATAAATATATTATGCTTTCCCATATTCTATACTGATAAAGAGTAGTATGATTATTTTCAATATTTTGAAAATTTACATCTATTTCTTATTAAATTACCAGAGGATAGTTCATGTTTTGTTTTAACATAAATTCCTTGGAAAAAATGCACATTCAGATGGTTATTTTCCTATATGCATTATACTTTCAATGTCTTGGTTCTCAAAACAGCAAAATTATATTAAACATTTCTATGTTTCTATTGCAATGGAGAAACTTCCAGGATTGGAGCTCTGGAACTACTGTTTGCGCACCAGGATTTAAAAAGCAGTGGGTAAGAAATAAAGGACAGAGCAATCCATATGGAGAAGCCTGTAGCTCTCTTTTGCAACACTCAGAATAACTTGGCTAGCTTTACTCATGAAAGACAGGAATTATTTCTGCAAAGTCCTTCTCTTCTATGAGTGCTGTGGCACTTTTCTTGCCGCAAGAGATCTTGGGGTAGACTGTCTGAGCAGGGGCAGGGGTGGAAAAGACTGCTGTTCCTGCAGAAATTCCATGCAGCTCTGCTTTAAATGCTGCTCCTGCCTGGGAGATGCACTCCCATTTTGCTGTTGATGGGTGTTTTCAGTGACTAAGGTGAGTACTGAGCTATGAACTCAGCAACCTGGGGCAATCACAGAGAAAAAAGACTGCTAATAACAGTGAAACCTGTTGAACCAGTACCCCAGGAAAAGTAAGAGATGCTATCATCAATGGTTTCACAGCAAAACAAACCAACCAACTAACCAACCAAACAAACAAATCTGAAACTCATGTTTTGGCAAATAAATATAGACACAAACACTCTTAAAAGAGGTAAGTCTATGTTCTCAGACACCTTGAATTTAAAAATTCCTTCCCCGTAAGGCTTTGAGGACATGAATACCATCAAGTAATCACTTTTATAGGTGGGGTTTTTTTTCAGATTCTTGGAAAGATGCTTTGGCGAGATCTGACAAGCTGTCTGCAAAGCCAAACACTGAAAACTGAACTTTCAAATGAAACCATTTTAATGAAAAACAAATGAAGACGTTTCAATTTCAATGCAAGTTTTGACACTCAGTCAAAAAGTTGGACAGTAGTCAGCATTTTATATCCTAGCTAAGTCAAAATCCAAAGGCAAAGTCCTGTTCAGGAGTCTGACTGAGAATGTTCTGAGACCTCCTTTTAAGGCCATCAGGCCCAATTTAAAATGCACTTGTCATTTGCCTAACAGTACTGGAGCAAACTGATCCTTGGAATGACTCAAACATTTAACATGGTAGGGGAAAACCTGAGTTGAGTTCTCTGTTAGCCTGAAAATTTCCCCTGCATAGAGCACTCAGATATGGGGAAGAGAGATCATGTCTACCAAAACTATGAGTGTGACAGAGAGCACAGCTCTGCAAGCTTGTGTGTAAGGGTAAGAGTAGACAAAAGAGGCCCTGTCTTCCTGCTCCAGATGCATAAATTTAATCTGCAGGAAGTGACTTGACAAATCATTATGTCTAATTTTTTAATCACAGAATCACAGAATATGCCAAGTTGGAAGGGACTGACAAGGACCATTAAAATCCAGCTCCTGGCCCTGTACAGAACCTTGTGCCACAGAGAGCACTGTGTCACACCTTGTGCCCGAGAACATTGTCCAAATGCTTCTTGAGCTCTGTCAGGCTGGTGCTGTGATCACTTCCCTGGGGAGCCTGTTCCAGTGCCCAACCACCCTCTGAGGAAGAACCTTTTTATAATATCCAACCTAAACTTCCCCTCACACAACTTCAGGCCATTGCCTCAGGGAATACCACTGATCACCACAGAGAACAGACCAGTGTCTGTCCATCCTCTTCCCCTTGTGAGGAAGTTGCAGGACTGTGATGAGGTCTCTCCTCAGTCTCCTCCAGGCTGAACAGACCAAGTGACCTCAGCTGGTCCTCACACAGCTTCCCCTTAAGGCACTTCACCATCCTTGTAGCTCTCCTTTGAACACTCTCCAATAGTTTAATGTCAGTTTTACATTGTGGCACCCCAAAAGCACTCGAGGTGAGGATGTCCCAGTGCAGAGCAGAGGGGACAATTCCCTTCCTTTCCTGGCTGGTGAAGCTGTGCCTGATGCCCCCAGGACACCCCAGGTTGGCCCTCCTGGGTGCCAGGGCACTGCTGGCCTGAATTCACTTTAATTTCCTTAGTAGGGTAGAGCAGTAGATTGGAAAAATAGTGAAAGACAAAGAAAGCTAGACTTATTTTGATAAATGGATTGTGAAGAGCCCCATGAGGTTTGACAATGGAAGCTGATACGTCTCTTATTTTCGTGGGCTGGGATTCATATCTCTGGAGAGAGCAGGCACATGGGTGAAGCTTAGCTTTTCTGCCTCTGCATACCTGTGAGCCTGCTAGCCCTGCCCCTGAACAAAAGATGTTGGATTTTTGTTCTTGTTTTTCTTCCTCTTGCTTAATGGAGGCCAGGTATTAGTCTGGGCTGCTTGTTTAGATGCTCAGTTTAAACCCAGTCATTAACTGATTTCTTCAGAAGAAGGAATCCAATAATATCAAAAGCTATGCATTTTAAATAATGGCTCAAGCATGGCATTAACTTCTGTGAGGGCCAGGGAGATTATTCAATGCAAAAGAATCAAATAGAGCAAAATTTCATTTTTTTTTTCCTCAGGTTACTTGATAATAACATCCTATGAGGAATACATAGTGATTTGCAGTAATGATCAGGGGTCTCTTTTATGCTTGTTTCATACATGAGAAGGACCGTGGAAATTAATGGATCTAACCAACAGAAGCATAGGCCTGCAGGATCAGGCATCTGATCAGCAGTATTTACTTCTTTCTGGAGTGTACAAGATTTTGGAGGGGGTGGGGTGCAGAAAGGAGGCAAATACCAGAGGAGAAAATACCACAGGACTGGGAAGGTCATCTAAATAAATCATAACTAATGGCATCTGCTATTAAAAATAAATCATCATCACTTTGTCACTATCCAGTTTCCCATTAAATTAGTTTCTGGATATGACATCAGGTTGAATCTTTTCCTATAAGCATTGATGCTTTATTTCTTAAAATGTGAGCACTGGAAGAATGAAAATGGTTGATGTGCATTAGTAATTAGACTCAGTAATCACACTGCTTGAAAAGCTGTTCCTCTTGGTGTGTTGCCATTCCTGCTGGCCTTTATGATATACAAAACATAAACCAAACAGTTAACTCCTACCTCTGCACTTTTGACAAGTAGTGGATTCTTTACATAAGTAAATATTAGTTGACTTTTTTAAACTTGTACACACTGTTAGTAGAAAAACAATGCTATAACTAAGACTGTCAATCGAAGAATTTCATTACAATCTAACAACTTTATCTTAATTAAAATGTCTCCTTGGAGAGAGTAATTTTCCCTCAAAACACTGTTCAGATGTGCTGGATGGAATTATTTTTCCTAGAAATAATTTAATAAAATGCTGTCAATATCATTGTCTTACCAGTTAATCTACTTTGCCTGTTCCCTTGTGTCCTCATTTCAGGTTTCTTATTTCATTTGGAGTTACATTTCACTGAACCATAAAAAAGATTATATAAAAGGTAGTAATTCAGTTTTATCCGTTCCTGGTGTTTGCATAACTGACAAGTAGTTCCCTTTCTCAGTGGCAGGGTTGGCTCACTTACAGCAATGGCTCCTCCAAATTCAAACTAGGCAAAATACAGGACAGGATTTGACCCATCATATTGTTAGGTTGTACCTTTATAGTTAAGAGCGTAATTGTTAGCATGTGACAGTTGCAGCAACTGAGGAAAGTGCATTGCTTGATTAACTGTCCGAGGACTGTCATATTAGATGGATGGTTGAGGGAGTGCTTCTGTCCCTATCACTCCCTCTTCCAAATTGCTGGTTTCAAAAGCCAGCCTTGGACAACATGCAACTGTATGCACAATAGATCATCCAGGTGTAAGGAAACTCAGTGGGACTGGTACAAGACAGGAATTGTGTTACATTTTAATTGAGACTGGTTTCTGTTGCCTCATAAACCTGCAGCTTCAGCAGTGCCTGAATTTTCCATCTCAGGGGAAATGAATTTGCATGGTACCTTACCCATAAAGGGTGATAACCCTACTGAGCAAATAGCTTTTTCCCACTTCAGTGTAGCTGCTCACAAATGGGGCTGCTAAACCTTGCCACACCCCTATGGTCTGATTCACAGTAAATTGTGACCTTTTAAGACCTTTTTCAATAGTCCACAAGCCCATAGTCATTAGCCATCTGTACTTTAATCCCCAGGCACAGTTCAGCCCAGTGAACTTCCAGGGATGAAGCTGACTGCTTCATTTCTTCTCTGTCTTACATCTTGTTCAGCATCTAAAAACACATCACAGCCTTAAGCTCATGAAAGCACAAGAAATTTGCCAGCTGCAGTTCCCACACTTCATTTTCCTTGCATTCTCATTTTCTTCAACTTCTCCACAGCATACAAGACACAAGCAGAGCACCCATCATTTTCCAGATTACTTTGCTTGACACAGCATGAGGAAACTTTGAGTAAACTTTGGTATTGCACTTTTAAAACACACGAGGCAATGTTGAAAACTTGGTGTGAGCCCAATTCATGTCACATGGACTGGTGAGAAATGACCTCTTGGTTGGGGCTAAACGTCAGTGAAGACTAAAATTTACAGTTAATTTCTGTGATCTTGTTCTGGTGTGGCTGAAGGGGCTTCCCCTTTGACATTCCTGATTCACATTTGCTCAGGTTCAAAATGAAATCTATATTAGTGAGAAAGATGATGCTGTAGTTGGCAAGAAGCATGTACTTCATTGCATTGATGAGACAACATGAAACTATTGTATGCAGTATGTCAGCAAATTGCCTGGGAGAAGTATAGGCTATTTTACATGAAAAGAAATTGCTGCTCTGCAACTTTAAGAGCCTTAAAACATGATATTGAAAATCTTATCAAAAACATCCTTTACCAAAAGGAATTAAAACTTTAAATTAAATAAAAGAAGTGAAATTTATTCGGAACAGAGAGAGAGCAACTAGAAGCCAGTCATGCTCCAGAGCATCAGAAGACTGAGAAAGACATTTCAGAAGAGAAGCAAAGTCCTCTTTCTTACAAAGTTGACTTCTTTTCACTCTCAGTGACAGATTTAGACAAGGCTTTCTTAAGGTAGGTAATCCCAATGCTGTGTTTTCAAAGGTATCTTCCTTTATCTTCCTATAAATGCTTATGTGGAGAGGAACCCAGTGACTCAAAGTGAACAGCTCTGCTTTTCTTTGCTCAGGACACACTGGATAATTTCTTGCCTGTACTGTACAAAATTCCTTCCCAAAACAGGCTGTTCCTTTGTAACTAGTGGCATGGAGTTCCTCAGGAAATGGAAGTCAGGACCCTTGACAATTTTCTTATTTGAACAATTGCTTTCACCATAAATGAAGACATAAGTGAGTATATTACAATTTTCCATTAAAAATTTCTAAAGCATGTATTCAAAAAAGTCAAAAATATTCAAAAGTATTTCTCTTTGGGTTGAGTCATGTTAATATGAATTTATCTGAGCTACTCAGGCGTTTTTTAGGAAGCTGTGCTTCAAGTGCTGAATAGCTCTGTTCTCTCAGGGTTCCTAGTTGGACAATGTTTTATGTATTCTAGGTTGGACCATGGTTTTAGTGCAATGGAAAGCCTCAGGGGAGACCATGTGCTGCCATGGGCCAAGTAGTCCCACACACCAGCCTAGTCCATATGCAACATCCTTGGTGTCACTGTCTTGGATTAACTAGTGAAAAGCAAACTGGTGGATTAGGTTTTCAGAGGAAGTAGAACAAGTCTTTTCAGAACATATTACAAATATGGGAAAAATATTATGTTGAGAGAGAAACATAAAGGGATTTGACTGATTTGTTATTGAAACACAAGTAAAAAGCATCAACTAAAGTTGCTGGAGAAAAATTCTACATGTTCAGCTAACATTCTTTTGCAGTAGCATCCCTGTTTTACATGGACTGGGCCCCAAGGATGAGGATTTACCCTCTAGTCCCTACCTATTTAAGCTGCTGATTTGGACTGTATGAATGGTAGTTTAGTCTTGTGTAAAGCAGCACTAGTGGTGCTTCAAAGCTGCAGGTTACTCAATGAGCCTGGTATGTCAGTGGGAAAATGAATCAGTTTCTGTCAACCAGGAAACAAAGCACCTAGAAACTCTCTCTGTGAAATTTGGAAGATGACCTGGTAAGTTTGATTTGGTTGTTTTGTGATGCTCCCAGGGGCTCTGTTTTGTTTAGAGTTTGGTATTAAGTACTCTAATTGTAACTGTAGATGGGGTCCTTTTTAATTTGCATAGTCTTCTCATGGGACTACAGCTGCTAATTTGGTGATTAATTATCCATATTACACACTGTTTATTTGACCATGCCTAGATTAATTTCTCTTTCCAAGCAAATCACATTCAGATATGAATTTGCATATCTTGATTACATTTTAATGCCTTGGCTATCATTGTTTCTTCCCTGGGTACCTCATGAGATTAGAGCAAAGTGCTCAAGCAGGAAATGATGGAATGTCTTAAATGACAGTGCGTATCGCTGGACAGACCATGCACATAACTCCATGTTAATGGAAGAATTGTTCCTTTTATTATCAGGGAAGTTAGGACACATAGACTGCAGATCCTTTGCTAGTTTTGTGGCATTATTATTTAAGGTGATATGAAGAAAATAGCTCATTAATGTTTAAAAATTTAAAGGATCTTGACATTCATAGATTTGCATCTACACTACAGCTTTTCCAAACTTTTTCCACCTTTATAGGACGAATAAAGATATGTAAAACTTCTCCCTAATTTAACAGCAGAAGTCACTGGTATAGCATATGTATTTTGAGAGCAAGGTTCAGCATGCAACATGGAAAACCATTGAATATATTCCAATAAAAAACTGAAAATCAATTTGTTTCTGCTTGATTTTCTGAGACAGATTTTTTTGAATGCAGGAATTGCATTCTAACACAGTTGGAATCTGTGAAAACAACAGGAAAATTTATTTGTTTATTCATAAAAAACTTTCCAAGGATCACTCTAGTATTCCAACAGACTACTAGGAAATTCTCTTTATAAGACAAAATGCTTATCCTGAATAACTACAGGCAATATTTGGAATTTTGTGTCTCTCTTTTATTTACTTTTACAGCACATGTACTACAGAGGCACTACAGTTAGGTATAGTCTTAAAAATAGAATAATATTTATTGTATAAAGCATGATTTTTTATAGTTTTTATGATTAAGAAGAGTTTTCTCCTATGCACATTTGTCTATTTCATCACAGCAATGATGTGTACACAATATAAATTACTAAATGTAGTACATCACTGTTGTAATTGTAATTAGTTCCATCATTCTTTACCAGAATATTAGGGCAAAAAAAATACACTGACATCTCCAAATTTGTTACACACAGGCTCAATTGGGAAGGGAGAGGAATGTTAAATACATTAACTTATAGGAATCATTAATACTCATTCTATTTTATCTCTTCTAAGCTCTCCTCCAACACTTCTTGTATTCAGGAAAAGAACGCTAGCAAGTAAACTGTAACTGTTAAAATCCGATAAACCAAACATATTCCTATTTTGGGGAGGGGAGTTATTTGTGTGTTTAGAGCATTTTATCACCATATGAAAGTCAATGACTCCTATCCACAGAACATTTCAAGAAGTATGTCAAAATATTGGGAGCCCAACCCTAAAAACACGTCCCTGTTAAAATCAATTTGATTATTCATATGAGTGAAGTTTTTCACATGTGTTAGTAGTTGCTGTAGCAGACCCTTGGCCTTTGGCTTTATGGAAAGACAACACAGTTGTCATGATTTCACAATATAAATAGACACTATTAAAAGACCCAAAGTAATAACATAGGCTTACTGGGATTAAAAACAAAGCATCATAAATGCTTGTGGGTATCACAAATAAAGGGAAAAGTCAAGTTCATGTGAGCTCTGCACATTTTTTGTTTAAAGTCCAAGTTCATGGACTCTGCAGCTCTCCTCATGAAATGCCTGCCAACACTTACATGCATATTCCCGTATCAGTTTGATCTTCCTTTTAAAAACAAAACTGTATTTTGTTGCACAATGAAGATGAAAAACAAATTAAACCAAAATTAGTACTCCCTACAGAATGAAAATCAGCTTTGGAAATTGCATACAAACTTTTAATTATTATATTTTAGGTTACAAGACTTTCAAAAGCCAAAGTAACATTTTAGAAAGGAGTGGGAGGGAAACTACATCATGAAGTCCCCAAACACAATAAACAAAGCTGCTGGCAAACTTGACTCCTTTCTCTTTCCAAAACAACGCTCTTTGTGTTATTGTCCTCAGTGAGGCATGAAGGGTTTGGATGAAATTCTTGCCAGATTGAAACCAATGTTAAAACTATCAATTTTCAGCCAAAATGTCATCCTCGGTATTAAATTAATAGAGAGAAAGGGGAAGAAAACCATGACCAAACAGGCCCATAGCACAGGAAGTAGAGCCTGCTGTGGGCTGCAGCCACCAGCTAGGGAAGCTCTACTGGCCCCCAGGCTTGGCCTGCTGACCAGTGGGTCACTCTGGTCCTCACTGCTGCTGGCATAGCCCAGAGCCTTGTACAACCATGGCAGCTGCTCCAACCCTTCCTGGCGTCAGTGCTCCAACCAGAAGCAGTTTGTCTTGGCAAGTGTGCTTTGCCAGCTTGGGAAGAGCAAACAGGGAGGAGGACCCTAAAAAAGTGCTCTGCTGAACTTGGAAACACTTGGGAAATTGTGCTAGAGAAGGCTCTGAATGTTTTCAGCTGACAATCTCCCTCAAGCCCCCACATGTACTTGGGCTGGTCCTGGCCATGGGATGCGCAGTGTGAGCGAATGCAGTAATGTTCTCTGCTGCTATCAAATCTATTCCCCCTAGCTGAGGAGCAGCTTCCCAGAAGAATCTTATTCACATTCTTTCCCTGCTGGTAAAAGACTGAGAGAGAATTGCAATGATAAAATTCACTATGAATTCATACTAGGTTAAAAACAAACGGGTCTGAGAGACAGGTAAGTGTTTTTCTGTCGGACTTCAAGACAAGAGATGAGTTTTACTCCCCATCCAGAAGTAACTCTCGAGATGACCTGGCATCTTGAATTTGACCAATCTATTCTTATGTGACAAAACTAGGAGGGAGTTCAGTAAGAAGGCAATGAAAAAAAAGTCCAATGTTAAGGGGAAAGGAAAAAAAGTTCCCAACAAAAACAAACCACTCTACCAAACAATTCAAGCGTATGCTTGAGTGAGATATCCCGCAATGAGCCAGTGAATATTTCTCTTTCTGGTGTTATAAATTGCGTGTGTATTTATTACTTGGATGTACTCCTTAGCACTATGTTTCTTCTGATAACAAAAAAGGAAAATTATAGAAATTACTGTACATGGAAGAAATGAAGAATGTTTTTGCAAATGCCCTGGAACTTTTCATTACCTCTCATGGAGTAGGTTGGAAGTACTCCTACTGTATTTTAAAGACATGCAGTAAGTGTACCTGCCTCTAGTACAGCTGCAAGGGTGCTTTGAGTCTAACTACTGCTATTTACAAATCAGCATGATGATGAGCATTAAAAGTCAAGGGAACTTCAGTGAAATTCTGTCAAAAATTAATATGCAGTCTTGTGGGGTTTTTCTCTTTATATTTTGTATGTTTTACTTAAAAAACCCCCCTATACTGCTGTTCTGATTATATTCACATACAACATATGAAATTTTGTATTTACCTCTGCCAACTTGGAGAAGAACTTTGATAGACATCTTTAAAATCTCCAGATTTATATAAATGTTAATGTTTACATATTAGAAACACCATTTTAAGGTTATAGCTTCTATCCGTTGCATCTGTCCACAACTTTCTTGTATGTTGTGGCTTCTTTCACTTTTTAAAGCATTAGCTCTCTGTCTAAGAAAGTGTTCCTTTGAACCAGCACATACCCTTATAACCTTTGTAAGCAGTTGTCTCTTGTGTATTAGCTCAGACATGTTTCAGCAATTTTGTCATGGCAAGTGGCTCTCCTAAGGAGCGGGTAATGTTTAAAAATATGTGGATGCCATCCTGTGTTAGAGTTCAATTCGTTGGAATCAACCGACATTTGATATGAATTAATCTTTTGAACAGTTATTCACAAATGGCAAATCACAGAATCCCAGAGATGGTCAGGTTGGAAGAGACCACAGGGGGTCATCTGGTCTAACCTGCCTCAAGCAGAGTCATCCCAGAGCACATGGCATAAGATTGTGCCCAGATAGTTCTTAAATAGCTCCAGTGAGGAAGACTCCACAACCTCTCTGTGTGATCTGTTCCAGTGCTCAGTCATGTGCAGAGTGAAGAAGTTCTCCCTCAGGTTCAGGTGGAACTTCTTGTGCATCAATTTCTGCCTGTTGTCTCTTGTCTTATTGCTTGGCACCACTGAGCAGAGCCTGGAAAACTCCTCTGGACACGCTTCCTTCAGACACTCACAGGCATTGCTGAGGTCCCCTCTCAGACAGTCATCTCTTCTTGAGGTGAACAGGCCCAGCTCCTTCAGTCTTACCTCATAGGAGAGAAGCTCCCAGTCCCTTTGTCACCCTCTGCTGGACCCTCTCCAGGAGCTTCATGTCTCTGTCTTGTCCTGAGGAGTCCAGAACTGGACACAGCACTCCAGATGTGCCTCACCAGGCCTGAGTAGAGGGGCAGGATCTACCCCTTGATCTGCTGGAATGCTCTTCCTACTGCACCCCTAGATACCATTGGCTTTCTTGGCCATAAGGGTGCTGGTGGTTCACAAACAGCTTGTTGCCCACCAGGACCTCCAGGCCTTTCCATTTCTGAGTCATATTCCCAACAAGAGGAAGACACTACATATTTTAATTACATTTGCATATTATTCATTGGATTAAAAGATGCAGTTTTTTACTAGCAAGACTATTTTTTTTTAAAGTTTAACATTTATGACTTGCATTCCTAAAAGTTAAGTTAGTCATTACTAAGAATGTGTTTACAGGATATTATTATACAAATTTATGAAAGAAAACAAAGCTGGTTGGATGGCAAAAGTAAATAAATATAGATTCTAATGAATTACAGCAACAAGGTTGTTTTATATTTGCACTTGGGACAATGCTGCTATTAAAAACAAGAGTCTGGGAGATTTGCGGAGAACAGACTTTTGGAAAAAAATGTAAACAGAGCCAAAACTGAGCACATAGGTTGTTCACCTAGATAGTAGATTAAAAGGAATGTCTGCCTAAGAGTTGAAAAGTGCCCGTAGGATTATTCAGCATCCTTCTTCATCTCTCTCTTAAACAGAGTGAAATTAAATCTTCACTAATTAGTAGAAGACTCCACTGGATCCTGAGCTATTAGTTGGGCAATGGACATGACCTGACAAGCCTTCCTAAGAAGGAAATATTCCCTGGACTCTGCGACCAAACTCCCATGGACCAAACTAGGGTCTGAGTTACTGATGATGTAGTCTCCTTTGCTTTCCTTTGCTCCTTCTTCTGGTTGTGGTAATATTGAGCAGCACTGTGACCTTGTCACTGATGATGGGAGCTATGAGATGTGTGTGTACCAAGCCTTTCTTTCTGACATCTTCCTAGCTCTTCTTTCTGATTTACTAAGTCACTTACCTGCAGAGAAGTGCTCTATGCTGAGCTATAAAACTGTATACATGTGTTAATTTAGAAACTTACCTTTAAATTTACCTTTCCTTGAAAGCCAGTTCAGGCTAACCTGCCATGGTCCATCAGCCCAATGGGCTTCCCCATGCTCTTGGAAGAGAGCTCTTGTTCAAGCAGGAAAGCCCAGGCTGTGTGGGCTGAGAACCTTTTCCTTTCCCCTGCCCTTGCTGCTGGCTCCTGGAGAGCTCCCATGGGGACCAAAACCCATCAGCAGAGCACTGGCTGGTGCCCCAGGAGATGCCAAGCTGCTCTCTTCAGAATGGAATCTGGATGCCTTAGCCAAGGCTCTTCTGGCACCCCTCTGGCTGTGGAGGACTGAAGAGGGAGGTACCCCAATATCTTTGAGGAGCCAGCTGAGTAATGTACTCTCACCAATGTGGCTACATATGTTCTCCTTTTTTCTCCGTAAAATGGCAGCTTATATACAGTTTAATATTGTTTACAAAGCAAAGCATTTCCCCATTGGCGTGTAGCATACAAGAATGTAAATAAACATTGTTTACTTTTCACACTTAAGGTGGCTAGAGTGCTCAAACTAACATCTGTCCCAATCGCTTCATAAATAACTTACTATCTTTCCCACATACCTTAATGTAATTTCTAACTGCGCCACAGGTCCAGGCCTTTCCTCAGGCCTGTCCCTGGGCCTAGACTAAAAGGCCTCAGGCCTACTGACCCAGGCTGGGTTGTCCAGCCTAATTCAGGAGCAGATCATGCCCCTGCTCTCTAAGAAATTCTGCTACAGAGAACATCAGCGGGGGCCAACCACCCAGAAGTCTCAGACTGTCCAGGACAGCCCTGACACAATAGGTCCTGGGATTCTACTGCAATGAAGATGAGGAGGCTTTTTATTCCCCTAGCTCCCCCCTTCCAACAAAATTGGTAATCTGGAGACAGCTTGAGAGCTGTAGCAAGTGGGTGATTAACTGCAGCTAATCACTCTATACCTTTTAAATCCACACTTTCCTGCTCCCAAGTAAACTTGCTATGTTACCCTCCCACACACAGTCCTGCTTTGGAAATACTGAAGGTGGAGGAGCACTGTGTGAATGTTGTTAAAAGCCTGCTGATAACCTGTAGGCCACAACCATGAAAACATAGTGCCTTCCACTGTTACAGGAATTCCTCTTTCAATTTTGTCAAAAGTTTCTTATATCTGCAAAGTTAGTGACGTATTTCCCCTGAACTGTTGCTCCACTAAATTAGTAAACATTTCTACATAAGCATTCTGATGCTGATTCAGCAAGTAATTAACCAGCTACCTCAAGGTCTTCTAAATCAAGAACTTTGTGCTGATGGAAGAGCATTGTAAGTGCCTGAGTTAACTTTAACCTACGGTATGCATCTGCATTTCTTTCATACTTTCTCAAGCTTAAAAGACATTAGTTTTTATCTTCTTGAGGAAGAGAAATAATTGTTCATATGTAGTGATTTTCCACCCAGATACAGTCCGAATGACCTCCATGTTTTGCAAATTAGATATAATCAGTGAAACTGGCTCTGATGTAAGAGATCCCTTGTTGAAAGGTGCCCAGTATTAACCTTGGGCATACACAGTACTAGTGCAAGGAAAATGGAATGCTAGAATTTGTGAATAAATAAATGACTTATACCTCAATGGAAGAGGTCAGCAGAAATTAGCAAGAGACAGAAAATTATTTTGATTTAAAGATGGAAATCAAATTATTGTATGAACCATGCTAGAAGAGAAACTTGTTTTAGATAAGTAAATAACCTTTCTGTCACATTCCCTGAAGTATACAAATACTGAATAATGTAGCTTGTTTGTTGTTCCTATAAAGTTCTCTAAATAATGCTGTACTTCCAAATAGGGACAGCCTGACCTCTTTAATGTAAGAGATCACTGCACTAGCACAGAGAGATCACTTATTTGGTGAGTCAGGCATGCTCTTCACCAAACCTGCCTCATAACCCAAATTCTCTGAAGTGACATGGGTTTAAATGCTGAGTGAATTAGAGTCATGTTTTGGTCAGAGGATTCAGAGCTGCCTTTGGTGCTTCCTTAAGCTGCCTCAGCAGTGCGTGTACCAGGTATGAGAGTACGGGTTATGTTGTTCACTGTGTTCTATTTAATGCAGTGAATCCCAGAGGTTAGGCTGGTCAAAACCAGAACTGGGTTTTTTTCCTTTTGTGTGTATGTATTTTTTTAAAAATATAAACTGGAATTCATTTTAAACTTTCATGTTTTATATTTAACCCTTTCCACTCTTTATTTGACATTTGAAAATTTTAACTTAATTGGAATCTGAAACAATATGAAGAAAATTCTCTTCAAAATGGTCTTTAGAAACATTTGTTTCCATGCAACAGTAAATAGGAACCACCTTTCTACCTTTCTAATAATGAGCATTCCTTGCTGGGTGAATCGATGTGAGTAAAATGCTTTTGTTGGTGTCAAGGCAGCCCCCTCCAAAGCCTTAAGTAATGTTCCAGGAGAAATTTACCTGTCTGTCCTTGAATAATAGTCTGTCATGTTAGCTGGCAGATTTATGTGTCAAGAATCTGGATTGTTTAGATAATATTGAATCAAACAATGTGGAGACAAATCCAAAACACACTGATTAAAAAAGTAAAATATTTAAATACAAAATTGATTTATAACAGTCACACATGAAGTCTGATAGATAGAAGGGATGATGCTATTTCCCTGCAAAGCATCTGGAACCTAATCTTATTTTAAACAAAAGATATTTCTCGCAGTATCCTTTTATGTCATATGAATTAGATTTCTGATACTTTTTTCACATGGCCATGGAAAGTATGTAGGAAGGAGAGTAATAGGTGGAGTAGGTGGAAGGGCACTGAAAAACAAACAAACAAACAAACAAACAAACAAACTTAATATTCTATCTAGAAGCTCCCAGAATAAAAAGGTGGATCCAATATTTAATCATTGTGACTAAAAATATGTATTTCATCAGCTGTAAACAAAATTAATCACATTTCTAATGATGAAATACAATACAAATACTTTTGATTTTGAGAATGCCAGAAAATTAGGGTCCTGTTACATTGTGATTAATTGATTCAGAATGGTTCTTGAGTAATTTTATGCTTAATGAGAGTCCATTAATTCAATTTTTTATCTATTCTCTTTTCATAGAAACCACAGTGGTCTCAGGTGAAAATTTAAACTGCATTTCATAAAATATAGATCTTTACAAAAATAAGTTGTATTTCCAAGATTAATGAGCACCCTTTAGTGTCACCTTGTTTTCCAGCCTTCAGCCTTGGAGTCAGAAATTTCATGTAAACAAAGTAATGTTTACAGAACTGTTATCATGTTTTTTGGATTCCTTTCTGTGAAAGGACAATTGATGGACACTTTCTAAGACCAGTGGAGTTGAAGAGGTTGAACCTCAGTCTTCCAATCT
>VZUI01060559.1:0-15009 GCA_013401135.1 Cettia cetti | reverse complement strand
GGGGGGGGGGGGGGGGGGGGGGGGGGGGGGGGGGGGGGGGGTTTGACTGACCCCCGTGTACAGTACGGCTCAGCTCCACACAGGGGATAAGCGGAGATGAAGCACGATTGACTTGTGTCTGCGTGTGGTCCCGTCACCTCATTTATCCCCAAATCCAGAAGAAATAAAGACACCTACCAGTCTTCGCTTAGGTTTAATGAGAGGTCGGTTTTGACCGTTCATTTTGTGGTAGAGCCCGCAGGCGTTACACAGGTAATGCCCGGTGCCGTCTCTTCTCCAGAGGGGGGTAGCAGTGGCTCCACAGTTCACACACTCTCTGCCTTCTAAATGGAAACATGAAGTAAACAGATTTTTTTCTTTAAAAAAAAATTCACAAAAGCTTTTTGCGTTGTCCTTTAGGCATTTTTAAGAAGTCAGAACAGTGTGTTAATTCTGTTAATTAAGCACAACCAGACAGCAGTGACATCTACAGTACAGGCAGCAAGGTGCTCAGTGTTTCAAGAGCTCCCAGGCTCCAACAAGTATTTTATGTCATGATCAGGACTAGGCAGTGCTCTCTGCAAGGTGAGAAAGAGTGACACTTATTGTGTCGGATGGAAGTTATCGTTTCAGCAAAGGAGAACTTCCTCGGTCTTCACCGGGCACCACTCCCCTCCTGTAACTATTGCACTCTGGTGGTGAAATCCGGCAGACTGGGAATGGATACAGAATATCAGCATCTCAGTTATGATTTTTATTCTAAAGGCATAAAAACGCTGTTAATGTTGTTCTTTGAAAAAGTTCAGTTTCACTGGACATTACTGTAAAAAACAGGCTTGAGTGCTTTTCTGTTTCTGTGTTTTTTCAACAATCCAGTTTGAAACTGATAGGGAACAGTTTAGCTTCATTATTAGTTTTAGTACAATGTGGTAAACATGGCATTGTAGAATGGCTGCATTAAATAAAAAGCAACATGTAACTCCTAACTTTCTGTTTCTGCATCAGAAAGCTTCCTGCTAAAGTTCATTTGCCTTGGATGGTTTGAGGGCAGGTCTGCTTAATATAGAAATCTCTCTTAATACCTTTTATGCAAATCCTACGGTATTTAACTGGAAAGGAAATTCTTTTTGCTAATAACTGAAGCAGACCATGTTGAGTTCAGCAGGGCTTGTGTCTGCTCTAGGGAGTGGGTAGCTTTTAAACAACACAGTCTAGAGTGAGAAATGAGGGGAGCTTGGCGGCACTGCATTTGTAGCTTTTGTCCCTCCTAGGGCAGGAAGCTGCAGGAGTCGTCTTGTCGTGAGTCTTAGTTTTCCTACAAAAACACTGAGTGGTCACGAACTTTCCCCAGTTCCTTGCACTGGGAGCTCCCATACAGAGGGGGAAAAAAAAGGCAATTGTGAAACAAAAGAAAAACGTCCTTGCTTCCCCCACCTAAAAATCATCTGCAGCTTTGGGAAAAAAAATTTTAAAAAAGCAACTCGGGATTCCTCTGTCTTTAGAGAATTGGATCTTGAATCAGTTTCCAAACTCAGGAGGTTTGGGCTACCCATTGCCTTTAGTTTCTCTTCCAGAGTTCGCAGAAATACATGCACTACCTTAAAATACGTACACATAGTAGCAACTGCCTGGAAATAACAGCAGAGAGAGAATGCATTTTTCCTCTCCAAGGAATTATTTGAAACAGTACTGATGAGCTTGTAGAATAGCTGGTATTTTTGTTGCAAAACTCATAAGAGATCACATTTCTAAATTATTGTCTACTAAAATAAAAACATATAGTGTATTCATAAGCAAATATGTTCAATGGAATACATATGCAAATGGCTATATGGCCATTTATTTTCAAAGGGCTGTCTAAATTCAGCCCCAATACACTGCAGTTAATTTCCTTCCATTGGTGAGAACGTCAAACCAAGAAGGTCAGTAGAATTACATAAATTGTCATAATTTGTGTCTAGCTGTATAACTACTGTGATATCAAAGTGGGGTCAAAACTTTGTTCATTGTGTGATTTACGGATTTAGGACTGCACTTTCAGAAGAAATGGAAGGAAGGGTTGTGAACACGGGTAAGGTATGCAGGCAGTCGATTGGAAGCAGAGATATGTCTAATTCAGGGTAAAAAAAGGGGAGGTAGAGTATTTTTTAGTTAAAGTTAGGCTGGCGTAAGTGAGCAGTAACTGGACACACTTTAGTCTTTTGCACTGCATATAGTTCAAACTATATTTGAACTTTTGGCTCTTGTAAAATGTGAAGAGAAAAAGGCCATTTGCGATCTGAAGGGAACAGGTCAGGGAAGTTTCGCTTTCATCTTGCACTGGAGCCTTAGGTGGTGTTAATGGAGAGACCTGGAAATTACGGAGGGAGAAATACCTATCGCTGGAAAGTCCCCATGTGTCATCCATGGGGGTTTGCCTGACTTGAGGGAGCAGGGTCGAACCTGAGCCCCCCGGGAGTCTGAGGCCTGCTTTTTTCCGACTAAAAGGGTTCGGGTTTCTTTCTCTATAGATCCCTCTTTGTACAACGCGGTCTGCTGGCTCAGACTGCTCCTGTCCCGTGCCCTGCGGCCCCTTCGAGCGCCTTGTGGCCAGTGCTAGGGTGTACTGACACGCACAGGAGCGCAGTCCAAGCTCCATCTCCTACTTTCAAAAACCCAGAAAAGCAGAACCAAACCGTCACCTGTCCCAAAGAGGGCCAACACAAGCACCCAGCCTCACAGCAGCCAGCACCCTCAACCCAACAGCCAGCACAGCCACCCACCACCCGCATGAAGCCCCGGGAGTGTGGCCTTTACACTCGGGACACTGCGGGAAGGCCATGGGGTGCGAAACTCACCCGAACAGGACCTGGCCTTGCTCCGCGGCTTGGGGGTGAAGCTGGATGTGGGGCCCCCCAGAAAGCTGCCCGGGTGGAAGAGGCTGCTGCTGTAGTCGTGGGCTGCCGGCACATACGAGGGGTAGGTGGGGATGGGGTGGTGGGTAGAGGGCTGGGCCCCCATGCTGGTGAGGCTGCTTCTGAGCGGGCTGGCGTTCTCCATCTTCATCCCCTCAGACAGCGACACTTGGTACTTGACGCTGTCTTTGTCCTCCTGCCGAGCCCCGGCGGATGAAGAAGGGGAGGCAGTGCTGGTGGAGTTGGGGTCTGGGGACACTTCCTTGGGAGGGGTCGGGGGGAAGCCGAAGAGGTGGGAGCTGGAGTGCGAGGCCGGGGTGAGAGAAGACACAGAGGTGGTGCTGGAGGCGCTGCTGCCTGGGTACACCGAGATGGCCCCAGGCGCTCCGGCCGCCGAGGGGTGCAGGGGTGTCTTGGTGAAGGGACTGACGGTCCAGGGGTTGTGGTGATGGGCAGACAGTGCCGCCTTGCTGCTGTCCAGCCAAGGGATCCCGGGGCTGTGGATAAGATGAGGCCGGCACATTTGACTGCCGGTCAGGCGGGCTGTAGAAACACAAGAGCATTCGGGGTTAGCGTGGGGCGGCCCAGTTCCCCGTAGTTGGGCAGCTCCTCGGTTGCGGGCAGCCAGAGGACAGGCGGCCACGGGAGAGGCTTCGCAACCCGGGGAAGAGCAGCCAGGCTGGTGCAGCAGCCCCTTCGTCCTGTCCCATATGAGGGAGATACCAGCCAGCCCGGCCAGAAGGAGCAAGGGGAGCAGGAGGGGGACTCAGGCAATCCCTTTCCTCCCAACCCCGTTTCTGGGAAAATGCAGCAAACTTCTCTCTGCTCTATCTTTCTGAGCTGCCCTAACGCTCTCTCTTCGGCTCTTAAAAACACCCCTAAATAAAATCCGTCGCCGGTTTGAATCGGTTTGTATTTTGCATCCGGGAAGTAGCCGTGTCTGAGAAGTTTTAGCCCGTGCGCACACTGTTTCCCCTTCCTCTCTCACCTCCCCCCTTTCTTTCCCTCCCCTCTGCTAGTCCTCGGTTATCCCTAGGGTTAAAATCCACCCGTGCCTGACTGTCCTGCTTTCGATCTCTTTTTCCCCGACTCGGACCCACCGAAGTTGCCCCGAGTGAAACTTCTCATCCCCGCGCAGGCCACCCGCGGCTCGTACGGAGGGGCCAGGAGCGCTGCCGAGACGGCGGGAAAGGGACCGGGGTGCTGATTTACCGTGTGCCTGGCTGTAGGAGACCCTGGCCCGGGCATGGGCGGAATTGGCGTAGTAAGGGTTGCCCTGGGAGTCCAAGTGGTTGAAGAAGACGTCAACTTCATCCGGAGGTAGGAGCTGCGCTGGTTCCATGTAGTTGTGAGCCAGCCCGGGATGGTGGCTATCGGGGTGCTGCCCGTTGAGCACGGCGTGATGGGCCATCCAACGAGGCTGATCCGTGGCCACCTCCATGGCCTTGGGCCTCTCCCTTCTCACCCACCCCCAGGCCAGGAGCGAGCGACGCTCAGTGGGGGCGGGGAGTGCTGCTCGGGGGGTCGCTTTTGACTCTGCCTGGTGGGTTTTAAGAGATTGGGGTGGCTTTTCTCAGAAAGAAAAGCGCCAGGTGACTGGAGCGCGCCCTCTGAGGCTTAGGAGCGTACCCCTTAAGACAGCGTGTCCCTCTGCCAACAGGCGGGTAAGCGGAGGAAGGTCCGGGGAAGCGCCAGGGCAGCACCTGTAGGGAGAGACGCGAAGGTTTAGCAGCCAGGCAGCCCCGGGTGCGCTGCTCCCTGGGCCGGCTCCCGGCCGGCTTCCTTTCCGAGAGGTACGTGGATGGGGAGGGGGAAGCAGAGCCCCTCCTCCCTTCCAAAAATATTGTCCCCAAAACTCCCTGCCTTGCTCTCTCCCTGCTCATTGTTCCATAAAATAAACAGAGATCCATTTCAAACTCTTAACTAAAAACAAAAAGGAGGGGAAAAAAAAGGAAAAAAAGCTTCGTCGTCCCCCCCCCCCCCCCCCCCCCCCCCCGCCCCTGCGCCCCTCACTTACCCGGCGCGGGAGGCTGGGTGGCGATGAATGCCGGCGTGGAGGATGCGAGTGCAGGAAAAAGGGGGAGAACGGAGTGGGGGGGAAAAGCGAAGAGAGAGGGGAGGAAAGGCAGAGCGAACGCGGGAGGAGCAGAGGAGGTTGGACGGAGGGTGTTACTCAAATGGCAAAGGCACTACTGTGGCCCACTCAATCCCATCCCCGCGCATCCTATATGAGCGCTGGCGCCAGCTGGCCGCGGCGCCGCAGACGGGCCGGGGCGCGCAGGGCCGGCGGCCGGGCCAGCCAATCCCGCCGGCCCACACCGCCCCCAACCGCACTCCCGGCCCGAGGGGTGGGGGTTGGGGGGGGGGAGCGCGGCAGACCCCCTCCTCCGCCCCCCTTCCCCTGCTCGCAGCATCTCGCCAGGCAGCGCCGCGGGGACTTTCCCTGCCTGGGCGCTGCACGCCCCTGCGGGGCGGGGACGGCAAGATAGAGGGGGTCCCGCCAGAGAGTGCGGGGATATGGGGAGGGGCGGGGGGGGGGGGGGGGGGGGGGGGGGGGGGGGCGAGCGAAGATGGAATGCGGGAAGAGTTCGGCGATGGGGCCGACTCCGCTGGGTGCTGCCTCGCCGCAGAGCCGTGACTTCCAGCGCCGCCGCCGGGGTGCCCGCGGCTGGAAATCGGCACCGGGAAGATAAATATGCTAAAATTCCTTAAACCAAGCACAGCAGTGCGCAGTCGGGAGCGGGACAAACCTCAGCCTGGTCATATTAGTTTGAAATAACTGTCTGGATTGGGAAAAATAATTAGAAATAAATAATTGCGAGGGTCTGTGCCGACCCCGGAGACCGACGGGACGAGCAGGGCCCGGGTAGCGGGGCCGCGTCCAGCCGGCTGCAGGGCAGGGACGGACTCTGCCCGCTCCCCGGCCAGTAATGGATTGGGCCGGACCCGGGCTGGGGTTGGCTGGCGACCCTGACCCCGGGGAGACGAGCCGAGGCACAAGGACGTTGGGACCGCGTACAGTCTTCCCGGTGGGGCTGCGACATCACTAACAATATTTTTTCTTTTCCAATCTCACACTTTTTTCTTAAAATAATTCATTACAAACCCCAAACATCATAGTTTTAATATTTGCAGTTACTCGTGTGCTTTGGGGTGGGGAGCGGAGGTGCATCCCGACTCAACAGCCGTTTTCTGCGGAGTTTGTGATGCAGCTCAGCGGCAGCAGCCGGAATGCCGGTCTGGCTTTGCCACCCGCGAAGGTGCGAATAAACCGGTCCGCCTTTGGGGCGTAAAAATAGTAATAATGGGAAAGGCACAACCAACTCCCAGGAGCGCGGCCGGGCAGTTTTGCAGGTCCCGTTTCCCAGGCGCTCCTCTCCCGTTCCTCAGCCGCGGCTTTTAGAGGAAAAGGGAAACGGTGATCGCAATCCTGCAATCCTCCTAGCTGGACGCGGGGCAAGGTCACTGTCCCGGCCGGGAGCAGTCCCTCTGCTCGCAAGGCAGCAGCTGCGGCTCCAGCCCGATGGCGCGGCCGGGGCAGGGGGCGCGGGAGCTGTTGAGACAGTGCGGGCTTGCGCCGGGGGGCTGCGGGCGGGGGGAGCGGGGCGGCCCCGAGGATGCTGCTGTCCCGGGGCCGCCCCCGCGGCGGGCAGCGCTGGGGGTTGGGAGCTGGAGCCGGCCTCCCCGGCCCGACTGCCCCAGTCACTACGACGCCGGGGCTCTGACGTCACCCGTCACTGCCAAATTTGCCAGGAAATGAACTTAATAATAATAATAATAATAATAATAATAATAATAATAATAACAACAACAACAACAATAACTCCTTTTCCTCGCTGCTGGACACGTCTGGTCGGGGCTCCCTCTCTTACTATTCCCCCACGAGAACTCGTTCCCCTGTAACCTTTCCCCAGGGGACCCTCGATGCAGCCACCCGGGGGGAACCCACAGCGCTGCCTTGGGTGGGCAGCTAACGGTTGGGACAGGGGGAGGCGATTATGCTTCTCCCCCCTCCGCATACTCTCCTCTGACGCCTCCTCCACCCAAAGCCCGTGTGTCCCGCTTCTCCCGGCCCCCTGACCTCGGGACTGCGCGGCGGCGGCGCCGGGACCCCGGCTGCCCTCGCCCCTTCCTGCCGCTGCGGGAGGATGGCAAGCGGTGGGGCCGGGTAGCAGCTCCTCCGGCGGCTGCCGGGCGAGGAAGGGGGCGGTGGAGCCGGCTTCTCCCGGGACGGGCTGGTTGGCCCGGGCAGGCCGGTGACAGGCGCTGGGCCGGGCTTGGTGGGAGAGGGGCCGGGGTTTGGGAGGGTGAGTGCCCCCAGCGCTGCGGAGCGTGCCTGGGAGCCTTAGTCCGGTGAACCCCGGAGGAAAGGCAAAAAAAAAAAAAAAAAAAAAAAAAAAAAAAAAAAAAAAAAAAAAAAAAAAAAAAAAAAGTTAAAAGGCAAGAGAAAACCAAGCGAGCTTTCAAAAAATCCGGCTTGTCCCTCCGAAGCTATTTTCTTTCTACATGCACCAAAATCACCCAAGTATTACCCGAAAATTGATTTTTTTTAATGTTTTGAAAGAAAGGTGACTATAAAATAAGCTCCGGGTTGCTGAAGGTAGATCCCTTCGGCGCCTCGTTCTACCCACCGCCGGAGGCGACCCGGGCCATGATGCGCGGTGCCCAGGGAGTCCCGGCCAGTGGAGCAGGGCGGCGGTCAGGCGGGATCACCCGGGCCTCGCCGGCTCCCACTCCCGACCGCCACCGAAATTTAGCTCCTCTCTATATACTGATTATTTAATTTGGATATTTTAATTACTGCCCTCCTGCCATTAGCATGGGTACGCGATTTTGGGGTTTTGGGGGGTGGGGGGAGGGAAATGGGGTGGGCTGTTTGTTTTAGGCAGGCGATAAAATCGCAGTTAACGAGCTGATAATTCGTTCGTGTTTGTTTTAAAAGACAAATTGTAAAGATTAATCAGGCGTTTTGATTTATGGCGAGGCAGACCCTGGCGCTGCCCGGCCAGGCTCCCTGAAGCCCCCGTCTCGGGTTACCCGAGGCCCGGCAGGCGAAGGAAAACAAAAGGGGCGAGCGGGCGGTGGCGGCGGCTCCGGCCGCGCCGCCTCGGGACTGGCTTTCCCGGCGCCCGCCCCACCTCCGGGCCGGGGGTCCGGCTACTCCCCGCCGCCGGGTGCTCTCCTCCTACGGCCGGCGCCTCTCCTCGCACCCACCTCTCTCCTTATGCACCCCGTCCCATTAAAATCCTTTGTAAAATAAATGACCCCTCCAGCAGGGATGAAATATTTCTGCTGAGAGACCGGCTGAGCTGAGAGACTCCCCTAGCCGGCCGGCTCGCAGTATGTTGGTTGGGTTTTTTGGGTCTTTTTTTTTTTGGGGGGGGGGCGTGTGGTTTGGTGGTTTTTTGTTTTGTTTTGGGTTTTTTTCCGGACGTGTCCCGTCCCCGCAGCTCTGGTCTCGGCCGTTCAACGCCCCGGCGGCACGGCTGAGGTTTTTAATTGAATTAATTCACCCACCGGGAGCAGCAACGAACATGCACTGGCTGCTGGAGTCGAGCGGCTTAGCTCCGCTCCGCAGCCCGCTGCTCACACGGCTGGTTAAGCAGTTATTCCCTCAATTTTCTGCCAAAGCTTCCCAGGAGAGGGTCCGGCCGGGCCCCACTTCTTCACCCCGCGCCTGACAACCCTCTTTTACCTTCTTTGCCTTTTTCCCCCGAGCACTACGGAGTCTGTTTAATTAATTTTTTTTATTAGTTATTTATTGCTGTTGCAATTTATTTCTCTCTTTTAATAAAGGAGCTTTCCCAAATCTGGAAGCACAACTGGTTATTTTGATTTGATTGACTAGTGATGTCATATCGTTAAGGGAGGGGGGAGACGACAACGTTTTAGCAACAGTTAGTAGTGCCATGTGACAGAGTTGACACCTATTCTTGGGCAGAAGTCAGAAAACAAATTAGCCGGCAGAAAACAAATAAGCCGGCGCTGCGCACGGACCATTTATTTATATGTCCGGAGAGGAGATTCTTCCTCTTTTTTTCTCCCTTCATCCTCGGTGTTTGGGTCTGGGAAAAACTGTACCTGAAGAGAACCCGCAGACCCCAGGGCACGTTCCTCCAGACACCCTGTCCTGGGGTGCCCCCGGCGGCCCCCCGAGGGCCACACTCCCTCCGGTTGAGCGGAGACCTGGGGGTCGAGACTCCCGTGCAGCATTGCCTCTCTGCCTTCCCGAGGTGCACCCCACAGACGCAAGCAGGGAGGGCACGAATTCCGTGAAAAGAAAGAAGAGGGAGAGAAATGCTCAGTGCTTATCACCGCACGGGGCCGCGGCGCTCCCGATGCCGGCGGGCGATGTGGGAGCCCCGGGCGGGCTGGGGAAGGAGGCTGCGTGCCGGCGGGGAGGGGGCTGGGAGGGCCTGCTATGGGCGTCCCACAGGTTTGGGGACCTGCAGGGTCTGCCAGCGGCTCCCACCCGCCCACAAGTAGGAACTCCGGATAGCCGGTCCCTGCGAGCAGCCCCCCCACCCGTCTCGAGAATATTTCCTTGGATTTTTTGGGGGAGAGAAAGTTCATGCTTTCTTTCTTTCTTTCTTTCTTAAAAAAAAAAAAAAAATCCTCGGTGTTTACGGCCTTCTGGTCTTTTATCCGTTTATGCTTTTCTTCTCCCCTGGCTCCCTCGTCCTGTGTTACTAGCACGTATTAATGGCTCCTGATAGGGTTATAAAGTGACAGTTACCTCGTAACCACAAACCCCTTACTTAAACTACATTAAGAAAAAACAAAAAAAAACCCCAAAAAACCAAAAAACCCCAAAAAAACAGAAACAAAAAAAAACCCCAAAACCAACAACAACAACAAAAAAAACCAAACCAAAAAAGATGGGGGGAAGAGCCCGAGAGATACAACTAGCGGAATAAATCACTGAAAATTTAATTTTTGCCTGTTTTTGTAAAAACGCCATACCCCATCCCGCAGAGGATTTCTGCGGGGTGTACCCCACCGTGGGAACTCTCGGTCCCAGTCCCACTCCCGACACGCTCCCGAACAAACCTTCACCTGTGCTTTGTCCGCAATTTGCCTGGTGCACGCAGCCCCACGGCTCGCTAGGCTGCAAAATGAAGGGGAGGAAAAGCCTCAAACAGCCCCCAGCCTGCCCACAAAACCGCCTTTCGTGTAAGTTCGCGCAGAGAAATGCGTGCGTGGGGAAGGGGGAGGTTGCACACGCGCAGCTTTGTCCAGAAAAAGGTATCATTTTCTTTTTCAGGCGCTGCCAGGAAAGCTTTCGTTTGCAGGATCTCTCTTTAATGTTATGGTTTGGGGTGGGTTTTTTGTGGGTTTTTTCCTCTCTTTTGTTCTTTGTTGTTGTTGGTTGTGGGTTTTTTAGTGTTTTTTTGGTTTCGTTTGTTTTGGTTTTGCTGTGTTTTGTTGTTGTTGTTTTTGTTGTTTTGGGTTTTTTTGCTTTCAAGGTTATTTCGGGAGCAGCCGTTGTACAGGGGAGGAACGAGACCGACCCCGCAGGTTTGATTTGTTTCTCCTCAGGCAAAAGTTTGCTGGGGAGGGACCGACTCGGCACGGTGAACGGGACTCGACTCACGGCGGCAAAGGCGGTGCCCCGCGGCCGCCTGCCCCTGCGAGCCGCGGGGCTGAGCCAGGCCGGAGCTTAGACTTCAGAGGGAAAAATATTTGTGTTTAATAAAGATGCTCTGTACGCCGGAGAAGAACAATCCCCGCGACCAAAACTCGCACCCCCTTAGTGAAATCGCTTTTCTTATTGAAATAACATCAAATCCAGGCAGGCTTCGCTCCTGGACGCTTCCCTCTTTTGATTTTTTTTTTTTTTCCTTGCCTTCCAGCCTGAGCACCCCAGAGCAAAAGGAGGATAAAGAGAGGAACCTTGCACATACAAAAACAGAAGGGAAAAAAAAAAAAAAAAGGCGAAGGGGTGAAAGAGTCGGCGGAGAGGAGCGGCCGTGTCCCCGATGTGCCTGGGTAATTTTTAATCATGCAAAGCCCCTTAAAGCTGCCGCACGGGACTGGGACGGGAGGACTCCCCGGCAGGCAGGTGCAGAGAGAGCGGGGCAGGCTCTGCCGGCTTTCGGGGCAGAACAACCCCCTGCAAGGTTTTTTTTGGGGGGGGTTGTTTGTTTGTTTCTGTTTTGTTTTTGGGTGGTTTTTTTTGGGTTTTTTGTTTTTTTATGCTCAAATCTGCCAACAAAGGGAGAGAGGAGATAGGATGCAGCTACGGGAGGGGATGCAGGGCTCTCTGCACACCCTGTCTCTGGGAAATCTCTGCTTGGCCTCCCTGGGTGAAATGCAACTTTCCAAGATGGAAAGATGGAGATTTAAATAATCACCCCAGTGACAATGGGAAAGAAAAAAAAAATCAAAACAACTAACCTCAGTTCCAACCAGGGCCCGGCGGCCCTGTTCCCCGTGGGGTGCGGTGCGGGGAGAGCCCCGCCGCCGGGCAGAGGCGGAGGAGCCCAGCGGTGCCCCCGGGCCGACGGGCGCTGCACCGGGCTCAACCCGGCCGGCTGGGAGGCAGCAGCCCGGGGTGTCCGGCCGTACCGGGGACATATTTTTGTTCTTTACAAATACTGCCAGATTTGTCCCTGGGGAAAACTGCCCCGAGCGAAGCGCTCCCGCAACGGGACCCGCACCTCGGTGCCGGCAGGGCCGCCCTCGGGCCGCGCAGAGCCGCGCTGCCGCGACCCCTTACCTTGCCTCTCGTCTGTCCTCGTTTTTCTTTCAGTTCTCCTCACGGTGCATAGGAAGCGTCAGTTCTGCTCCTCGCGGGGCCGTTCCGCGGTCTGGGGAGGGGTCCGGCCGCCAGGGCCTCCCCGCCTGCCCGCGACGGGAGAGGCAGCTCTGCCGTAGGCGGAAAGTGCGCGCAGCCCGGATGAGGGGCTGCCGCCGCGCGCGCTGCTAAGAACTGGCAGCAGTTTTGAGTTGAGCCCTTTTTTTTTCCTCCCTTCCCTCCTTCCCCCCTTCCCTTCCTCCCTCCTCCCTCCCTCTTCTTTCCTCTCTCCCTTCTTTCCCTCCCCTTCTCTCTCTCACTCTCCTGCATTCACGGATGGCACAGCGAGCCACTCTCTATTTATGTACATAATAAGGCAGCTCGTCCCCTCCACTTCATTTGCATCATTACAATATCTGTACAAGCACATCACATTGTCTGTTGCTTGCACCTTTTGTTACGGTTGCTGTCACCGTCTACGCGACTTGACTTTCATATTTTAAATTACTTGATATTATACCAACAATACACACTCACATCCCAGGCGCTGGGAAACTGGGCTCCGGCACGGCGGGTGCCGCAGCCGCAGCCTCTCCCGCGCCTCTCGCTTCTTCCTCTGATCCCAAGGAAGGTGGGCTGGGGGGTGCTGCTTTGTAGGATCAATTATTCATATAAATTACTTCTAGTCTTATTAATTTTCTTTCCCTCTCTAGTGAAGGAAATGCTTTGGGAGTCTTGGAAATTTTTTTCCCATTGACCAACCTGATTTTTGTATAACCTCATGTTTCTTCTCACACCTTTCCCTTCCAAATTCAGCCTTTTGGGCTATGCACCTGCACGTAACTGAGGTAGTGGAGAAGCTGGAAGAGGCACAAGCAGATATTACGTGACGAGTCGTTGTTATAGATAGGGAAGAGACGGTAAAATACGTATTTCGTAGAGCACTAAGAAATCTAGCCAGAACGAACGTTGTCGGAAACGTTTGCGCACCCAGCCCTAGCTTGGTAGTCCTCACCTGCCGGGTGTTTTCCAGCCGGTGCGCGTGTCTACGGGCCTGGGGGCTTCCGTCGCCAAGCGCCCGCTGCCTGCATGAGGTGACGGGCGCCGGGGCCGCGGGGGCCGCGTTGAGGTTGCTCGGGGGATGCGGCGAGATTCTCCAGACGGGGAGAGAGGCGGGACCCCCTCCCCGAGGCTGCAGGAAAGCCATATTAATACAGAAACAAAGGCCTGACGGACCGGTGGGGGCCCTGCGGGAGGTGGGGGAACGAAATACGGTTCGAGAAGGGAAGGGAAGGAAAGAAGTTTCGCAGGAAAGGAATTATCATCATAATGGAGGTAAAAATGTGAGCAGGGAAAAGAGGGGGGTGATCCTATTCTGCTGGCATTTTCTGTCTGTCTTTGTGATATGGTTCAGGGGAAGAAGGGTCCTTGATATGCGGCAGATAATTCTTATCAGCCCCACGCAGCCCATTTCCAAAGTAAGTGTTTTAATTACTTCTCCTGTATTACCCTTCATCCTCTGAGGGAAGATACATCACCAGATTTATGCAGGGGAAAAGTACAAAAGAATGTGGTATTAAAATACATACATACATATATCCCCTCTTTTTTCCCTTGTGCCCAGGAAGAGGCAGATGCTGTCGGCAGCCGCGTCCTGGGATCGCCCTGCACGGAACTACTCAAAAACGAAGAACTGTCGCTCAGGCGGAAAAACTACAGGAAAACTGGGGTTTGAAGGCTGCGGATTTTTTCCCCACGCGGGGTCAGACCGGGGTGTGCGAGCTCAGGGGGCTGAGACCGGAGCAGTGCCTCACCGTGCTGCGCCTGCTCTCCAGCCGCGCTGTCCCAGGATAGCCGGGGTCACCCCTCCACGTGCCACCAGAGACATTGGGGGTCAGAGGGGCAGGGACGCCGGATTTTCCCCTCATGCCCGCTGGAAGAGAAAGATGTTTTTCTTTCCTGTTAAGCTTTCGTACTGAAGATGTCATCTGAAAGTCTGGGAGGAAGGGGGGACTGTGCTCTGCTCTCTTTCTCAGTAACAACCATATTCTGCATATTGAAAAATGTGATAGACAGTGGGGGAAGATTTCCTCCCCCATTAAATATAAAAAAAAGAAGGGAAAAAAAAAACCCAAACCCCCAACCTTTTCAATATTGATTCAACTCAAAAAAAGAGGGAGAGAATTTTAAAGGAGAAGAAGCAGCACCAGCAGTAAGGAGAATATAGGCTCAGCAGCTCTCCAGGTTCACTTCCTTATTATTACTATCCAGGGGTAATTTTTCATCTCTGCTAGCTAATCTTTGTTCCTTGTGAAGATAATGAATAGCCCAATTCTTATCTCCTGGGCTCCTGGAGGCTGCTGGAGAATGGGGTTGAACAGGGTTGAAAATTGGTTCCAAAGTGCTGGTGAATAAATGGTGTTCCTTATCTCTCACTTCCAGATTATCGGAACCCTTTCAAAACTCACACAACAAATACAGCCACTGCATCTAATGCATCATTTACTAGAGCAGATCTCCACGTTTGATCAGCAGATAGGCAAAATCTATGTATTCCTTGCTTTACTTAGTATGCATGTATGCGGGGCTTCTGTACACAAGGGTTGCCCCTAGTTGGGCCTAGGACACCCCCGAGGCTCTTTGCACACTCGGGTCTTTGCTGTGGATTCCATGGAGTGACAAGAGGTTCCCCTGCCCATCCCTGATCCAGGGGACCAGGGTGCCACAGCTCACTGTGCAGGGTGCTGCCACACAGCATGCTTGGAAATTTGGGGTTGCTCTACTGAAGTACTGGTGGATTTGCAGGGAAGGGAAAATAGTTGTGAACATCATCCTGGGCGCACCCCAGGCATCTGCTTGCACTCACACCCACTCCTGCACCCACAGCCACCTTCACCTGCAGTCATGGGCAGTCATTGCTTCAGGAGTGATGAAGTGTGTGGCAGTACCTCTGTCCCCACCCAGAAAGCCACGTCCAGGCTCAGCTGTGTCCCAGTCCTGCCCCAGCCCTCAGCAGTCTCAGGGTCCCGCTGCATCATTCTAGTAAAAACTCCTAGTGTTCCCCCCAGCTTGTTCTTCCCAAACCCTAGCCATGCAGCCCTGCCAGTCCCTTGGGTCAACTATGGGCTGGCTTCTAGCCCTCATTGTCAGTGCTGGGTGACCCCTCCACCTCCCAGCCGCAGGCAGAACAAGACACCTGAGGCAGCCCAAATTTGGAAAGCAACTGGTGATTCTGAGGGACAAAAACCTTACAGAAAGGGAGTTATTTGCTCCTAGAGTTAGTGTGAAGTCTGTCCCTTCTAGCTCAGGGTAGTATCAGATTTTCCTTTCCTTTCCTTTCCTTTCCTTTCCTTTCCTTTCCTTTCCTTTCCTTTCCTTTCCTTTCCTTTCCTTTCCTTT
>VZUI01060538.1:0-29599 GCA_013401135.1 Cettia cetti | reverse complement strand
GCCCCCGCCGCCCCCGCCGCCCCGCCCCCGCCACACGCGAGCCCGCGGCGGGCACGGACGCACCGGGCCGGCAGGGGGCGCTGCGCGCGGGAGCGGATCTTGCGCCCCCTGTCGGTGTCACCCGGCACGGGGACAGCCCGTGCGGCACCGGCACACGGGGACAGCGGCTGTGGCACCGGCACACGGGGACAGCCCGTGCGGCACCGGCACACGGGGACAGCCCGTGCGGCACCGGCACACGGGGACAGCCGCTGTGGCACCGGCACGGGGAGAGGCGGTGCTGCAGGTGGAAGGGCCGTGCAGTTCCACCTTTACCGTGTGGTTGAAGTCTTTTCCCATTGAGCTTTCGCTCCAGTGCTGAGGCTGCAGACTGAAGGTAGAGCCAGGCACTGTGGCACTGTGGCCACCTCCAAGGTGCCAGTTATTCTAACATCACCAGGCTTCAGCCTGAGCACTGGGGGCTGTTCTGAGACTGTTCTAATAAACGAACATAGGCTCAGGAGAGTTACAAATCCTTAGGGCATGAAAACAACACAATTCAACTCTGGGTTTATAAGTCCAATATCAATAATAATATATTACTGAAATGGTAGAGAGGTGTAGTTTTCATTGCTGTGAGGAATGACCAACAACGTAGCATCTCAGAGGTAAACAATAAACTTAATGGCAAATGTAATATCAAAACACAGATCAAAAATATTCATTGCCAGGTCCCTTGGAAATACAACAGTTGTTTCTTTCTGTTGCAGTTCCTCACTCCCGAAGGACACCGTGCCATGGGTCCTAAGGAGACTGGAGCAATGACAGGGGTACTCCAGCTTTAGCCTCGAAGCTCACAGGCCACTCCCTTCCTCCGTGATTGTGTACTCTGCCACCAACACAAAGCTCAGACACCAGTCCCAAGGCTGCCTTCAGCAGCTCCCATCTTGTCCCACGCTACCCTCAGACACGAGCTCTGTGTTCTGTATTTTTGTTTCCACACCTTCCCCTGGACTAACGACAGTTCGTGTGGCAGCACAGAGATGCAAGTGAAAAATAAGGCTTTGAAAATGCAGTAGGAACTGAAAAGAACTGGTGTAGCCGAGCAGAAAAGGAACTCCTGCTGGTTTTACTCCCCAGAGCTAGTGTCTCAAGGAGCTCTGCCCCTCTCTTACACCAACAGCAGAGCCAGTGGGCCCTGAAATTCACAGATTTCCATAAGCTGAAAAACTAGTATTGACCATTCTTAAGAGTTCTGTACAAAGCAGTCGGTGCTTGAGTCAATAAGTGCTCAGCATCAGACAATGTTCAGCACCAGACAATGCCAATCTCCACGTGGCTGTCAGAACGAAGTTTCATCAAATTCACAGACAGATTACAAAATGTGGTGTTTTGACATAATCAACAGGAGGTTTTTGAAATTCTTCCCAAGTAAGGATAATTAAGTGGAAGCATGCAGGAGCTGTTGTGAGAGTGAAATGTTGCAGTTAATGGATTAAACATTGTTATAAAGGACTTTTTGCCCATTATGGCAAAACTGTCTAAAGAAGCTGCAACCACAAAAGCCCACCCCTCCCTGAATGTGACACCTGACTGAAACATTGGACTGAGAGTTAAGCTTCCTAAGGAACCTGAGGTAAGATAAAGGTGACACTATTTCCAATTATCTCAGGTCTAGCAGAAAGAAAATACATAAATAAACATATCTTATTCCTTTTACTACTTTAGAGTGAATGATGTTCATAATTTGGGCCAGCTGGTACAAAATCATCCAGCAAAATGACAGCCTACACGAATATCTTTTATTTTTTACTTTCCTTGATTTACTGGTGTTTCTAAAATTTGCATTGTAAATCTGACAGCCCTGTATATGGTCCTCCTTTTCTACAGTCAGTGAGTATCAGTAGCAAGCTGTGCATTATTAGACATATCTGATAGCTCTCCATCTTAAACTCAATGGATAAAAAAACCTTTTAAAGTGTCTTCTTCAAATTATTCTTTGGCAAGAACCTAGAATTGTCTGATTTACTATCACATTTCTTGCATAATCCTTCATGGTTTTCAATAACTTTAAGTTGATATCTTTGTTACACCTTGAAATTCCCTCTGCTCAACCCAAGCGAGCATCACCCAGAAGCAATCACACACTGCAAGTAGGAAAAGGTCCTGTTGGAGATGGCTTGTTGAGTAGTTTGCTAGTCAGGCTATCCAAGCACTATGAGAATCCAGTTCATTGTGTCATTCTACTTAGGTAGCAGCTAAATTGGGCAGTGTTCAGCAGGTACATGAAGACTCAGAGTAACAACCTGCACTTCCCTGTGTACTGCCTGGGCTGGCAGCATGTGAGATGCCAGCACTTCAGCAACACCCACGCAGCCAGAGAACTGCAGACCAAGCCCCTAACAGCCGAGTCCCTTGGCAAATTCACGAAGGATAATGAAATCAAGTCTTTTATTTCTGAATTTATTAAAGCAGCTGTCAATTCATTACAGTGATTCTGTGTCTGTCACTTTGCCTCCCTCCAGCCAGAGTGCTGAAGGCAGACACAGCACCTCGCAAGGGTTTACAGATGAGACTCTGCACGAGTGAATGAGCTACAGCAGCTGCTGAGCAAGTGTGGCCTGAAAGAGGGGAAAAAAGAGTTCAGAAAATTCTCCTCTGGGAGAAGGGAACTCCCTTCCTTATAGGAATTAGGCAATTCTCTTTCAATTAACGGACCAAGTCTTCTGACAAAATTCCACCTATTTTGCACCCTTCAGGAAATAAAGGGTCAGCATTCCATCATTATCCATGCCATCCCTTGTTGTCTCAAATAAAGCCCTGTTCCATGCCTTGGAGAAGGGAAAATAGGGGGGATAATGGGAAGAGAGGTGATAATAAGAGAAAGAACAGCAATGCCCACAGTGCCCTGTTCCATCGTCCTTCCCTTCACAGAGCAGTGAGAGTTTCTGCTGGCACCTCAATTGTAACTGCATTATATAAACATGATGTGCCTGTGAAATATCTGTGTGATAGTCCTATGGCAAAATGTATTTCTGTAGTTCAGTGGATAGGAAACATAGCCTAAATTTTAACTGCATCTTTCAAAGGAAGGTGCTTTCAGAACTGTTGAGACTCTCTTATTGGCTTAGGAGGTTTCAGTTCTACCCTTACATGATCCTGAATAGAAAATCATGTTTGGGACCTGCTTCTAATTATGACTTGCCCCTCCTTTTTTCCATAGGAAATACAACTACTGCTGCTATGGAGACAAGTGTAATTCAGGCAAGATGTGGGCCAAAGCAGTACTTGGAAGGCAAAGATTCACAGAAAAGTATTCTTCCTGCTATCTGTCCTCTCCTGGCTAGGAGTCTTCTCCGAGTGTTCCCTTGCCAACTCCCATCACCATCGGTTGTCCCAGGTAAGGAAGAGTCAAATAAATCACCTGTAACTAACACCTGAAACTTCTCACCAGGTGAGCTGCTCTTCCTTCCTTGCCCTCTCCATTCCCACACCTTACCCAGTGACTCCAGCTGTTCTGGATCTGCTAGCACTCACATCATCACCCTCAAATAAGCTCTTATTAGCCCAAAATGGGAGACTTATATTAATTTAGTGTCACAAGCTTTACAAATTTAAATCATTTTTAGGTATACTTACAATGTTATCAGATTCCTGAACCAAAACACTGCTTTTATTCCCCAAGATAGTCCCCCTTGCCTGCTCCTCACAGTACACCTTACACACATTTGAATGAATTCTTTCCAAAAACCCCAGTTGCAAGCTATATTATCTTACATGCAGACAGTAGTGAGACTGAAAACAATCTTGCCCTTCCTGGTCTGCTGCTGCTTAGACTAAAGGCCTGAGATGATCATCTGCTGGAAGAGGCAATTGATTCAAATGAAAGGTTTGTGTTGAAATGAAGGAACTGTGTCTGAACAAAAATAACATCAAGCAGGATAGAGGATGGCTGTGGTACCTTTAAGGACACTCCTGCACTGAGGAATCCATCAATACACTAGAAGAACCAACAAGCTCCCAAACCCTAGCAGCAAATTAAATGTGAAACCTTTCAATTATGGTTTAAAATCACATCCCCACTTAGACACTTCTTCTAAAGAGGTGGACTTCAGATACACCTGACAATAACATGAAGAAATTGAAAGTTAAAATCAATTAGAGTCATAGTTACTGTTTCAACAATTATCTCTTCTGGAGTTCACAGGTGAGCAGGGAGGGAGTTAAGAGTCTGGTGGCATACTCAGCACACTAACTTTGTCCTGATTTTTCAGGATACAGAACACACCTTCTAAATTTAAAGAAATCATAGAAGCATATGCAAAGTTTTAATACAAATTCTTTTTTAGCTTTGTCTGAAAGGGCTACACAATAAAACTATTGTATTATAAAAGGGCTGTTTTGTCTATCCTAAATTTCTCTTCCACACAATGGAAATGTAAGCATGTTACACAAAACTATCCTACTCCTGAGCCCTGAGATACTCAACAAAAGATCCTGTAACAGTCAGAAGCAACATTTAAAACTCTCTAAGGACTCTTCTCTTACTGATTTAGAATGATAAGCACTTCACCTGCTGAACTTTCTTGTAAAATGTGTACCAGGAATTTTGTTTGTGTCTGTTCACATTTTCAGTCAGGACTGCATGAATAAGAGATGTGGCACAATTTATCCATATGCAGCACCATATCTTCCCCAAGCACAGCATGCTGTATCACACAGCTGCCCTTTCTACTGCTGCAACAGTAAGAGAACAGAGGAAAAACGTAAACTGAACTCCTCTACAATGAAAAAGTGTCTACAGACAGCCAATGAACCCTCAGAACCAGAATCAGATAAATCATCTTCTGAAAGATAGATGTTCAAAGAGCAATTCCTTCTGTGGGCTACAGGTAATCTGAAGAATACCTTGTCACTGCCACCTCAGAGAGAATTTCAGAAGTGGGAAGCAACCTCAAGGTGCTGTAAAACCCTACAGCATCACTGAAATCATTGGAGCAGAGACTATCTAGCCTCTCTGACATGTCTAAGATTCTTAGAAAAGAATAGTTCAAGTTGGGAGGGACCTAAACTAATCACCTAGTGCAGTTTGCTGAGAAGTTTCTCCAATTCAGCACTACAATGAAGAGTTTCTGATGCAGATTTAGTTAGATTCACTACTTCCAACAGTAAAATTAGGAGAGCTCACCAAAATAGGAACTCAAGACCCTGCCAGTGACCAAGGCAAGCTCAGTTAGCTTTGTCCTACAGCAGTGAAGCCAGCACACCACTGCATCACACAAAATTTAGTCAGAACCTGACTTCAGTGGGCATTTTTCTGAATCAAGTTGTGAGAGCAATTAAGAGCAACTAGGACAGCTGTTGGCTCCAGCCTAAAAATACAGAACACATCTGCTTCATTTACCTTCATGTGCTCAAACATCCAGCACTGAACAAGCATAAGTGCTATTAAATTTTTTCTCTATGGAGAAACAGAAGGAGCCAACCATGCAGCACAGTTTTCATTCATGCCTGACAGGAAAGGTGAGGGGTGAGCTATTTGCAAAAACGAAAAATAAAAAAATCAAAAAATCAATCTGCATCTACATGAAAGTGCCTACTGATGATAAGAGATTGATTTTAAAAACTTTTTTGAAGGTTATGTAAATTAATGTTAATTACTAGATACTAGATTACTCCATAATCTATTTTTGCAATTAGCATCTTTTCTTACTGAAGTTTTATTACAAAAGGTGACCCCACAGCAGACCCAAAAGCACAAACCCAGTCTTGAAAAGTCACCTGTTTTCATTTCACCTTTTTTTCCTCCAGCACAGATTTTTTCATTAAAAAAAGTGAGATTATCAGGAGATACTTTATAAACAGAGGGGTTTTTTGCACAGGCACAGGGCAAACAGGAAAAAATAACATTATCTGCATCCCTAGAACGTCTCTGCTGATGTGTGTGGACCCCTTGGAAGATGGACTCTGGTGGCACCCACAGACCCCAAAGGCCCCACAATGCAGAACAGAAAACACAATTAGAACTGAAATGTAATTAAGTAATTATAGCTGGAAAGTAGATTGTGGTCAGTGTCTTTAACCTGATACACAGCAGTTTTGACAGCAGGTTCTGAATGCATGCCAGAAATATTAAAAAAACTAGCGTGGGAAGGAATTACTTGAATGATATAAGCAAAAAATAAGAAAGGGGAAGAATTAACTAAAAACTTATCAATTTATTAAGATCTAGGAGAAATGGAAAAGACTCAACAGATCTTGAATTACACTGCTACATCTGATGCCTTCTTTATATGCTGCATGTACAAGCAATGACAGACAAAAGAGAGACAAATTAGTTTGATATATTCTCTCTGCCTGGGCAGACTTTCACTGTTCAACATGACATCGCAGCAGGCTGTCAGAAATGCAGTGATTGTCAGGTTTTCACATTGCTACCCAACCACCATTCCATAAACATCAGAGTTTAGGTAAAATGCTGCCAATAAGCTCATATTTACACTTCAGAGAAGTCTGCTGTTAGTCTTCTCCTTCTAATTAAGCTGTATAAAGGCTTAGGCCTAATAACCACTTTAATAATGACTTTAATGTCCTAAAACTGAAACTGTTTTACAACTGTTTATTCCAAATAATTCCAGGCTCAACAAAAATCAGTTCATTAAAAAATAAAATAAAGAGTTCTTGTTGCTAGCCTCAACTGAGGTCCCACAGGAACCCCGTATCAGATAGACCAGTTTGTCCCCAAAGCTAACAGTCTGGCCTATTAAATCAGTAATTTATTATGCTGAGTGTCCTGATCACTCTAAGAAAACAGACAAAATCTGGGAACATACCTCTTGTAGATCCATCTTCTACAACATGAAGAAGATAGCAAATGGTGCATCTTGCTCATGAGGAAGAAAACTCCTTTCTGATGCCACTTGTTAGAAGTTTATGCCTTGAAGTCTGGGAGCACTTATCACACCTATCCAAGCACAGGGACACTTACAGAGCTGTACCCTTCCTTATTAAAACAGCACAGAACACAATTTGCCTCCTGAGTTTTCCAGCTGGAGCATCACCATCGCATGCTGAGGACAGGGTCTCACTGCCAGCACTGCAGAAATGCCTGGGCATCCCAGACAGGAGGAACCAGATCCCTGCTGTGGTACAGTCTCTGAGCTTAGCAGAACAATTTCTACTCAACAAGTGTACAGTATGAACCTTCTGGCAACTCCCAGATGTCACATTCCTCTGAGGCAACCATCAGAGTACCCTTAAGCAGATCCCTCAGAATTGCACAGTTTCAAACATTCCAGAGTGGCAATTTACCTGTGTGACTACTACAGGAGACCTCTTTGCAGTCTTGTACACAGACCAGCCAGATTATAATACTATTAGTTAGCAATGATCCTTCTAGCAGGAAAAATCATCAGTAAACATAAAAAATATATAAAACAGAAAAAAATCTCTCAAGCTTGAAATGTTGGATAAAGAATTTGGATAAAGAATTCCTGACTTTCTGTAGGCGTTCTCCTGTTGCTGCCTTCCAGCATTTCCCCTCCTCCCTTTAATTAGAGCCTGTGCAAAAGGAGGGAGAAGCAAAGCCACACTTAACTCTCTGTACACCAATGACCAGATAACACATTCTGTACTGAATAAAAATATTTTTAGTTGACCTCAAAATCCAGGGGGGAAAAAATCTAGGAAAAAACCCCTGTATTTTCACCCTGAAATAGAGAAAAGTTTGAACCCACCTTTGGCTTTATTGCATGTGAAGTACTGTTGGGTAAGAGATTCAAATAATTCCTGGAGGCCAGTTAATCTGCAGAGAGAGCTGTGCATCAGTAAAGAGAGCAATGTCTGGCAGCAGAGCTCCTGCTGGAATGTGGAACCATTCGTAACAGGAAGTACAAGTGAAAACTGGAGTAAATAGGTTCCTTTGATTCTCCTCTGCTGCAAGTAACTCCTATGAAGAAGCCCTCAGTATGTTTTCTGGACAAAACAGGAATTTCCCTGAGCTCATCTCAGAAAAACACTGGGAAAGGCATTCTACACGGGCTGCTCCCAAGAGCAGGACTTGGGCTCCAGCACTGAGAAACCCCACGGAGCGTATTTGTACTCGGCACATCCCGTGGCTGAGGCCAGCCTCAGTACAGGACATTTCTCAGCGTCTTTACAAAGATGGTTTTTCCATTTTTCACATCTGGCAGCGCTGCGGCGCGAACAGCAGTTCCTGGCTCTCGGTGCATGTGTTCTGCATCCCATGACATCATGCACTGCTCAGCCTGCCAAAGTGCAGTCTCTACTGTACAGACCACCAAAACAGAGCCCCAGCATCCCTGTGGGGAACAGGGCTAACTTCCAGCCCCAAAAGTTTTCCCCTTGCAAAATCTTGTTCAGTGTTTCATCTGCTGTGCTGCACTCTCTCCCACTCACACCCATTACTCAACAACAGTTTTCAAATCATTCCTAAATTGCTTCTATTCTACTCTGCCTGTAAAGATCTTCACTTTGCACAAAGCTGTAACTACTCAGTTACTTCTGAGCAGAACAACCATTTTTCCTTTTATTCACAGTGGGTTTTTAACTCTTTAATAACCTGAAAACCGGGAAATCTGTATTTCCCAAAGAAACCTACATTTGTTTTTCTTTGCTGTGTGTAATAGTTGGTGGCACTGTACAGATTGATTGTTCTCTGGAGATGGGATTAATGGCTCATCTTGTGTCATACTCATTACTTAACGCTGCCTCAGCAGCAAGGAAGCTAGCTCTGGCACACTTAAGAAAATAGGTTCTACACTGTAGGGCAAATCAGAAGAAAATAATTCTATTACCTGAAAAATGTTCATGTTCAAAATCTTTCAAAACCTTTTAAAGAAAGGCAAACAAATGCAAAGAGCAAAGGTCCATGACTTACACACTCACTGGTGGAGTGCCCTGGAGCCAAGAACTGCTGCATGATTAAACTCTGGAATTTACCAAAACTGGCTCTCTGCTCCAACTCCTGTTATCAATCCCAAACTAATCAGCCACAAGGAAACAGACACACAGATACTGCAACTTGGTAATGAAGTCACAATGAGAGATAAGGCTGCAAGATTTCCTTGCAATAATTTCACTAACAGAGGTGAAAAACAATGCCTCCAGGCCTGATTTCTCCTAAATAGGGCTTAATTGTCAAAGGGTGGAGAAAAATTGCAATAGACTGATATTTCAAAATGACAAATTTCAATTTTCTTCTCATGCAAAGTGGTCTCGTGCAAAAGAGCCAACTCACTCATCAGGCAAGGGTCACGCAGAGGTTATCCACAGAAACAGGACAAAGCCAGAAGCCAGGTCTATCACAAATTACCAGGCACACTGGCTCGAGGCTGCTGCAGCCCATAAATCCATTTCTCCCAAGGCAGCACTTGCATTTCTAGATACAGTGATTCCACTGACATCTCCTTCATTTGCCACCAGAGCATTTCCAGATATCAGGCTAATGTTCCAGAACAGAAAAATGAGGGCACTTGCATGATTTCAAGCTACTGTGCTACCAAATGAAAAAGCAATTTTTTTCCTATTGCCTGTCCCCTGACTGAAGTTTCCCAAGCCCAACTGCTGTGTTTGGCACCAGGTAACTGCACTCAGGAATTGTGGCTACTGCCACTCACTTCAGAGCACTCTTGCAAAGGTCACCCAGTTAACGCCCTTGAGTTCCTTTTCATCCAGGAAATTTTATTATTATAAAAAATTATGATTATTTTAGTATTTTTTCCAAGTGATGACCAGTGTTTGAACTAAGTAATTTGTTTTATATTAATAAAGATTAAAACATGTTACATACATCTAACTATGTAGTGTTTCTCAGGCTGAAATGTACATTTTGTTTATAATACCTCTTCCCCAGGAAAAATCTCAGATAAATTAATTGCCACATACGATACTTCAGGGATAATGTATTTTCCTTTTTACTATTAGTTAAGAAATATATGATACAAAGAGAATTCCAACTGCAGAAAAAGTAAAAGACCTGAGAAATACCAGATTTAAAAAACACTGAAAGAAGGAAGAGTCAATCTGACACTCCTACTCTGAATGTAACAGGGTGGTTTGTTTTGACTCAGGGAGTCCTGAATATTTCTGGTCCTTCTTCACTTGCAACAGCAGTGCAAGCAAATCTATGTTCCTGAATTTCACTTCTGTGTCTGTTTTCATGGCAAGTTATTCCTGACAGAGTCTTTATAGAAGCTTTAAAGAAAAGTTATCCTGTGATCATAGATATGGAGCACTAATGAGTTCAATTAGAATGCAGTGCATCAGTCTTGGATTGAGACACAGCCCAACATGATTAATTACCTCTTGGAATGGCTACAGCAAAATAGAAGGGGCTATCAAGGCTGTCCTCTAATAGCTGTGTCCACCCACCTTCTCCACTTGCCTGAAGAGGTGTTCTCCTTCCCTGCAGCCTGGCTACCACTGTGACAGCTGTGGGTGGTGCCAGTACCAGCTCAATAGAGGATAATCTTAATTCATCATCTTCTCTATTAGCAATTACCCTTGCTCATTTCAAAATCAAGGTCAGTTTTATTTAGCATACTTATCTTTCAAAAAAGTGTCAGTGTTCTAAGCATGAGTTTTTCAGCATCATTACTATTTAATTATGTAAAAACAGGAATCTTCTTATTTCACAGCTAAGCTTATAATCACATGCAATCAAACTAACTCAAAAATCATCTCAATTAATCCTTTGAAATGCATCAGCCAGTTCCCCAGTTCACCCAGTTACAGCAGTATCAAAAAACTAGAGTTGAAAATGTATTTACTTGATTTTTACTTTTCAAAACATCTTGAAAAGAGATTTGATTACAAAGATAACTGAAACCTATTTGGAAAGCAGACTGCAGGTAAACCTACAGCTGTTTAAAAGTTTATTGGCATTATCTTGACAGCTGTCACTTTCTGTAGCTCTAAGATGCCCACCACAAGGGTTTAGCCATGAAATATTAGGCACCTGAACACATTGCTCTTCAAACATTACAGCCAGCAAACTGCATGAAGGAACAGGTATCAGCATGTCTCAGTCAAGCACTAAAATGATAATTCTTCAGTTATAACATTTTCTCCTTATCTTGTTGTTCCATAGCTCATTCCAAAAACTGTACTCCTCCTAGAGATGCACATTTGCTTTAAAGACATTTAGACCTGATGGTCTTTAAAGGTTCCCCATCCCACCCGAGCCATTTCATGTGAATTCTGTGTTACAATAAGCTGAAATGTAAACTGTGCTTGCACATTCTGTTATTTCTGGTATCAGCACCTCCTTGCCACTTAGGATTCTTGGCTCTGAGAGTGCTGAGGCCCTGGCACAGCGTGCCCAGAGAAGCTGTGGCTGTCACATTCCTGGAAATATCCAAGGTCAGGTTGGACAGGGCTTGAAGCAACTTGGGATAGTGGAAGGTGTCCCTGCCATAGCAGGGGATGGAACCAGCAGGCTTTAAGTTCCCTTCCAGCCCAAACCATTCTGTGATTCTAGGAAAAGCACTCCTAACCCCTACTCTCAGAATGTCTCTCAGAAGCTGCCAAAAAGCTGCAAGCCATACCAGCCCCATTTCAGCTCTTCCACTTTTAACACTTCTAATGAGCAGATGGTTAATTTTTGTGAGCAGGGAATAAAAAAACAAAACAACTTTTGTTGGTGCAAGTGTCTGGGGGTCCTTTAGGTTATAAAAACCAGTTGTTTTGGACATCTGCTTAAATTTTTGACTGCAATTTTAGCCTTTTCTATATTACTAGACATATATTCATATCCTCCATTTGTTTTCAGGTAAAATAAAAATCTGCCAGATATTGTTCAAGGTTTTTTTAGCTATTTAGAAGTTGGGAAACATTTCAAGAGTAAAAAAAAAATTATTGTGCCTGTTTCCTGTGTATTTCCAGCAATAACATTTTTGTACCTCCAGATCACAAACAGTATGTGTTTCTCCACCTTTATTATTGGCACCTCACTAAAAAAACAATCAATGAAGTTCCCACACAACTGTGAGAACCTCACCTTCAGATTCAGTTCCTCAAATTCAATCTCAGGCTGAACCTGAAGGCAACACAATATTGAAAGTGTGAATATTTGAACAATGCTACTGTTCACTTCAGAGGCCAAGGGACTGGGGCAACCCCAAAGAAAGGGAAATAAGTAGGCAACAAGCTTTCTTTATGTTGGACTGCTAGAATTCTGGGGGGTTGTAGCACTGTAGAGATTCAAAGAGGTACCTAAAGTAAAATGTAAACACTACCTTCTTTACCACGATAGAAAGCGAAAAAATCAGTTAAATGCACCCAAAAGCCCTTCAGAGGCTTCAGCATTTCAAAGACCAGTGAGCTCACTGCACTTACCTTCCCAGCAAAACTGCCCTCAACTCAGATTAACAGAATGGAGAGTTGTAGATCTCCTACATTCAATTTGCTTCTTTCTGTTCTACAGTGTGATTTTATGAAATATGAATTCACAGAAGCTTAAGTAAAATTTTAATTAGTGAAATACAGATGGTTATTTTCATACAAATTTTAAGTGTTCCTGTTTTTATTAAGCACCAACCAAACCCAACACAATGTGCACAGTATTTACAAATGCATAAAAATATTTATAGTTCCAAATATGATTTATCACTGTATTTAACATACTGAGCGCTCTAAATTACAAACAATAAAAATTACATTTCTGTGCTTTTTTTGTTGTTTTGTTTAGTATAAACACAATTTTGCGTGGGGACACAGAAGAAAAGAGAACAAAAGCATTAGTATTTGGGAGGAGAAATTGTGTGAGAGCATGAAGAGACAATGGATGTGTCTGAGCCAGGAGTGAGTTGCTGGTTTGGATCATTAACTAAGAGCTCGATGCTCGCTGCTGCTCCCTCTGCAGACTCCAGGATCACTATCCTCACTCAGTGCAGCCCAAGTGTGAGATCAAGCAGAACAAATGTGGGAGGGCACAAAATCACACAGGCAACTGATTTCCTTTTTATTTGTTGGAACACTAATTTAGGCTCTTTAAAAAGCTATGTTTACTATACACACTCCCCTTATCCACGTTCCTTTTCTGCTGCATTCCCCATTCTGTTACAGCTTTCCTAAGCCTCAGTAACTGTACCTTGCAATACCAAACATTTCCATCTGAGTTAACTGCACATATTTTCTGCTTTAAGCCTAGGAGGGCTCAGTGCTGTAGCTGTCCTTTCCCAAACAGTCACAGAAGCCATTATTTCTCAGCACACTTTTAGAGTGCAACCAAATCCAAGAAGCTGACATTTTTTATTTAGTACCCATGGGCTATAACCATGAAAAATTTACTCCCTGAAATACAGTTGCATGCATTTCCTATCCACCCTACTCATGATAAAAAGTAATTTCCTTGCACAGCCTGGTAACAATGGCAACTGAATGAGATGTATCACCATAAAATAAACATGAGCACATCGCACATCTGAATTCTCCAGAGTGAAACTACTACTCTGTGTTCCCAGCAAAGATTTAAATGAATAAGAGGCCTTGAAGCTTGACATGTATCTCTAAAGGCATGGGAGAGGATTCAGGGCCACTGTCATTAAAATTAATCACTATCAGTGATTACAAACCTCTAGTAACACTCACTGCAGAAGAGCTATCAGGGCCAAAACAAGATGTCTAAGCAATGAAAACCTAAGGAAATCAAGAAGCTTGCAGATATTCCTGTGTGATAACTGAGAGGGGCCAAAGGTTACACTTAACCACAAAATCTGATATTAGATTGTTTTCCACTTCCTATTCATCTGGTAAAGGAAAAGCAAAGGAGAACAATTCTTTTGTATTTTGGACCAATTAAGAATGAATTAAGTGCATCAAAAAGAATAAAAAGAAAATAATAAAAAAAGAAAATATGTCCAGAATTCCTATCCTGAGTTATTACAAAAGTCCAACAGAGTGAAGCAGGACCCAACCATGCTCTGCCCAACTCATGGGGGAGCTGTCCAGCAAACACAGAACTGAATGTTACCATGGTAACAGAAATAAAACCACCTTTTATCAGCTTTTTCACACATTTAGAAAAATTATGAAACTGAATTCCACTAGATGTTATGGCTTCACAGGACAAATGGGTTCAGAAATTCAGTTCTTGAGAAGTCCATCAGTGAAAATGAAGATACAACAGCTCAAATGTAACCTTGAGGACAAAAAGCCCCCAGATCTGTGACAGCTGACATGTCTGCCAGGAAAACAGTCCCCACAGTTTCTGTTTGCTTTAATATCTCATACCCATCAGAGCTTAAACTCCACAACATGGGCCTTCAGTCTCAGCACAGCAACTCTCATGGAAGAGCCAACACTTTCCATCAGCTGAAGGGAACAGAGCTCTCAGAGACAGAATAAGGCAATGTTTAATTCTATGATTCTGTGACACATGGGTCCTAGTGCCTGTGAGGATGTGGGCTTACAAAATCACCTTTAATTATGTAAATTAGTTTAAATTATCATTTGATGATTTAAACTATTTATTTTATACAGTTCACACTTATTTTGTATAATCCCCTTTCTGCTATGTCTTGCACTGCTCTTTGTGTTTTACTTGTGAAGGACAAAAGCCTGCAAGCAGATAGCAACAAGGAGTAAAATACAGATTACATAACCCATAGCAAAAATTCAACCTCCTTTTTCACTCTGAAAAAAGTTGGAAAATTATGCCTGAAGTATCCATTTAATGCAGTGTTTCAAGAAAGTTTCTTTCCACTTCCCATATGAGACAAGCTTCTATTAACAAATGCTTCATCCAAGAACATTCTCCTTTTGTTAACATCCAGAATATCTAGGGCTTGGTATACATCTTTGAAGAAGTTCATTAAAAATGAATCATAAAACCATGAATTTAACACTTGTCTAAATAAAAAATAAGTTTTCCACCAGGGGAAGTGAGCACTGTATTAGTTCTAACACAAGAAAAACTAAAGGAATAGTTTTCAGTTACAGACCTAGCAAGTACATGGAATAGAATTTTGACCCTGACAAGACTAACAAAAGCTATCAGATACACTGCCTGGGGAGAACAGTCTCAAATACTGGACTCTAAGAAAAATGTCTTTATTATATTTTTTTAATATACATCAATATTCATATGATCTATTTTTTCTATGAGCTGTTTCCTCAACTGTTTTAGAATGAAAAAAGAAATACAGGAATTTGCATACCACTGCCAACTTCTGGTAAAGTCATCAGAAATTTAAAAAATTACTTGCACTGAATAGCATAAAAAGTTTGTGTCTATGATAGACTTCTAAGAACTTCTAGAGAAATTCAGTTATTTGACTTCCAGGACAGAAACTTGACATTCCTAACTGATGGGAAGAAGAGTTCAAAACTAACATAAATCCAAAAAATAAAATTGAAACTAGAGTGTCTATTCACTACATGATAGAAATTACAGTATTTTTCAACCTTTCTTTTAAACTTCAGGGGTAAATTCTCTGTTAGTGGAATAGCTGAAATATCAATCATTTATTTCTATTCTTCCATGTAACACAAGGGGCTTTATAATTTCCTCTTTGAAGAGAAAGAGAAATCATGTGCAAAGATGCTTGTGGCAAAAGGCAAATGTCACCTGCTCTGTCCAGCAGTTCAGACATCAGTGCCCTCAGACACAAATGGAGCAGTGACTCAAGAGAACAACAGATTTATAGAAATAAAAATAATTGCCACAAACCTCTTCCCTGTTTGCATTAGTCTCAACTGTCACCATGCTCTTGTCTCTGAAAATGCCTGTGCTTAATGCAGCAATTATCCCTGTGCTGCATTTCCTACTTGTACATGATCACAGACACTTCACATCTGCCTTTGCTACAGGGAGTGAGATGGAATGACCTGAACAAACCCCTCTTGGCACTATAAGGCCAGGAAGATGGAATGTTAAGCCCTGGATGTATTTTCAGCTGTCAGGGAGCTCTCAGCAAGGCCCCTGCTAATTGGTTGGGTTTTCTTGCCCTTGGCACAGCGCTGCACACTGTGTAAATGGTATCCTTGAGTGTTTCCTACTGACTTGTTAGTCAAGGCAATTTCCTGCTTTCTCCATTTTTAGTATTTTCTCCTGTCTACTTGCTCTCACAAACTCCCCATTTAATTTAATTTCCTCAGAGACTGGTTGAGATTACAGGTCTGTGATGAGGATCCAGTGATGTCCAGAAATGCCATTATGTATCAGCCTGTATACCCAAACAAGAAATGCAGGTTTATAAGAGCATTCTTGTCTACTACAGAGAAACCAGGTACAGCACCCTTGAATCCACCCAAATCTCCTCCTGCTCTTTATTGTCACTCAGCCACTGATGAGCAGCTCTCAAAGGAGAGGAGGGCTTGATGCACTCCTTATAATCCACAACCTCTTAGGCAGTCTCCCTTGTGCTGCTCAAATTCTAGTCCTTGGCCAACCAGAACTACAGCATAAATTCAGAGATCTGGGACGAACCCAGCATGGGAAACCCTAAGAAAAACGGGATTATTTGGTGCAGAACAAAACCAAAAAATCTGAGACACAACTGTTGGTGATTTGATTGATCAAAGCAGCAAATCATGTAATTGTAGCAAAAGGGAAAATAGATGGTGATAAGAGGCCTACAAACACTAGGGTAACAAAATTAGGGTAAACAATTAAAATGAAAAGAAATCCAAACGTGTACAGATAACATGAGTAAAGCAAACCATTTCAGAAAGCACACTCAGAAGAGCTGCTCGCCTGCTGCTGAGCATCAGTGACACTGCAGCCTCAGGAGCCAGATCTGTCAGCACTGCCATGCCAGCCTTTCCTGCCTGATGCCAGACAAACACAATGGGCAGCAAGAACAGCATCAGCTGTGGAAAGAAATTAACAAAATTCCACTTTAAAGTATCTAAAAATGTGAATATATGCACAGAGCTGGAATGAGATCCCAGCCCTCCTGAACGCCTGAGCACAGAGCGCCCTCTCATGTGCTTCACTCATTCCACCACACATCACTTCAATCCTTCACAATTTCACAACTTCAGAGTAACCACTACGGTAATATTAGCAAAGGAAATAATCTCCAAGATGAGAAAACTCAATCCTTGTATGCTGAGTAAAAACAAGGAATATATACCTCATTCTTAAGAATAACAAAACTGAAGGAACAAACCACCGAAGAACTAAAAACTGAGCAGAAAAAGCATCTGGTAACTAACCCCTCAGGGTCTGGGTAGCTGAGAAAAGAGGTAACAACACATACTAAGGTTTTAGTCTGAAACTATGGGGTACAAAACCCAGTACTGTGTAAATAACTGAAGGCAGTCCAAATGTCTTTAAATGTTATCCAGTGGTAATGTGCTTGAATCTCAATGAGCAGGTAACAAGATACTTTTTCTTAGATATCACCCTTGCAGATCACTCCTCACTTCTGCATTTCAGAATCACTTCTGCATTTGTGGTTTGGATATTCAGATATATGAGGGAAAAAACTGCTATACCATTCCTGCATAGTAATATAACTAGTTCTAGTGGTAAGTGAACTGTGGGGTAAAAAACTAGCACTTTCCAGGAGAGAAATTTATATTACAGCATTTAGACTAAGTAGAGTAACTGCAGTTAATTCCATAAAAGAAATTTTTAAGTTGCTTTATTCCATATACAAAAAGGTTCCAGAAAACAAAGGAAAGAATAAAGAAACCCTACAGTAAGTGCTTGGAAAATTTGTGTTGATTTGTTACATGTTGAGACTCAAGTACTTTTGTAAGCTTTTCCAATTCTAAGGCAATAAGCTGATTTCTTAGAAGGGAGCAATTTTTCTTGTGTACTTGTCTAAGACAGATAACCTTTACATGTGAAATTTTTTTTTTTATTACATAATTACAGTGTCATCAGCCCACTGTGTCCCTATCCCCTGCTCTCATGTTGCACTGCTACTGCTCTGTAATTTTAAGAATTTAGGGAAAGGAGAACCTATACAACTTACGGGTACAGAAATTTCCCCCCAGCCATAACCACTGTAACCACCACTTCTGGTGCAGAGAATACTTCTCCAGTGAATCTGACTGTTGGGAAAAAACATTAACTCCATAAAGTTGTCAAAATACTACATGATGCTCATTATTTAAATATCTAATTGGAAAAAAAAAAAAAAGGTGGGGAGGAAACAAAATTTTTTGGTGAGGGTGGTCAAACACAGGAACATATTGTCCAGAGAGGCTGTAGAGTCACCACCCCTGGAGATATTCAAAACCCAACCAGACAATGTCATGGGCAATCTGCTCCAGCTGACCCTGCATTCATCTCCAAGGGTCCCAGCTAACTTCAGCTGTGCTGTGATTTTGCAACACAAAAAGACAGAAAGAAATGCAAAAATCTCACAATAACGTAACACAAGTCCTACCAAAGTGAAAAAAGTCTGTGAAATGGTTTTATGTCTGAAAAATTGGAATGCAACTTTCTGCAAATTAAAGACAGACTGTAAGCTGAAGGACAGGACTGCAAAGTTCCTTGCTCATCAAATTAAAAACAAAAGGTCTATTCATGAAAAAAGTTATGTGGTCAAGTCACATTCTTTGCTCAAATTTTTACCTGTGACTGAGGGTGGGCACTCTGCTTGCCACTCATTGAGAAACTCTGAGGTCTGTTTGTAAAGATGGCCAAGCACTCAGGAGAAGTGCAAGTGGACATGCAAGTGTCCCTTTTTCTTGTGAAAGTCCTGGTCACATGGCTGACAGCTGGAGTCACTTAACAGAATACCAGTGAAAGCTGTTCTGCCAAATTCCCCTACAGTGAGATGACAACACCTAAACCCTCTTGCACTGCAAACACCCAAAGGCTTCATGGCTCACAATTCCGCTTTCTTTCTGTTCTTTCATTTTTTTTTTTCTCTCCACTGGAGATACTAAGCCACATTTTTAAATTGAGACAATTTTAAATTAGGAGAGACAAAGACCATAAGAGAAACTTGTGCCTGATGAAAAGTGTTGTAATTCTTCCCAGTTACCTTTGAATTACACATGCACATAGCATTACTTTTGCATCAACTACATTCTCCAGACTATTCAACTTTTCTCTAAAGTGTGTTTCAGCTCTAAAAAAGGTTGATACAATAAGGTGGTCCTGCTTTAAGAAATAACATTTTTCCCTGCCTAGTGCCTTGAACAGTTGCAATAATCAGAGATCATTACTGAACCCCGATCTTCAAATGTGTTTGCCAGCTTGGCTCCCTCCCATTCAGCAACCCACTGTGCTTTTCAGGGAATGCTGCTCCTCAAGCACCAGTCCCTGGGGCTTCAAACAGCACAGTGTCACTAAATGGTACAGTCAGCATCCTTCTACTCACACAGGACAAAGAAATCAAATAAAATCAAGGTACCCCTCAGAGGGCTGAAAACATCCATCTTTGTGATTCTTGCTTCCATTTGTCTTAGGCTGTGAATGTTCCTATTAGCCAAATGTATTTGAGTCTGACAAAGTCATTTCATCTCCTGTTAATGAACAACTTTTCTGTTGAGAGATTAAGAGAATAAATCAATGCCAAAACCCAGTTAATTGTTCAGCAGCAGTAGGCTGTTTGTACCTTTTGTTCGCTGTCACAGCACTGAGCCAGCACTCAATGGGTAGTGAAATATACATTTCAGCACAGAATTAGGTCCAAATTCAAACCATTTAAGCCACAGCATTTTTCCTATAATGTGAGGATTTAAAAATATCTCAAAATCAGCAAGAACTGAGGAGACTGTTCAGATATCAGAGTCACATAATATATATCCCTCCATTTTCATGTACCATGCCTAAGGCTGCACAGCTGTGAGGAGAAATAGAACAAAAATTTTCTAGAGCATGATCAACAGCAAAACAAAGAAAACTGTTCAGTGGGAAATCAAAGAACAAAATGAGCCTGATCTGATTTGCCTCTTGGATATTTCCAAAATGCAGTTTTATTCCTGAAATATTCTGTTATCCTTGCATTTCTCAGTGCTATGTACATAAAATATTTTTCAAATAGCAGAACTCACAAGCCAGCCCTCTCAGACAAAGCCTATGAACAGGTTCATGTGCTGTTGTTATAAACATGTTTCAGCCACACACAATAAGTTATTGAGGTCTGTAAGAGATCTGATGTTTCTCCCAAAAATCACTTTCTCATTGTTCATGTCTTGAGCTGCATAGATTAGCATATGCATTTGTATAAACATACCTGCTCATTTCTCAACATTAATTAATGCTTTAAAGAAATATTTCAGGGTGAGGGTGTTAAGAGCATGACTTTCAGCCACAGATTGTATTGATCTGATGTTAACAAGCATTAAGTGAAGTAGGAGCAAAAAAGTAAGAATTAACAAACTACCCAAGAAATGCAGTTTGTACCCAAAGGAGGAAAAGAAATATAGAAACTTATATTTAGTAGTTCAAAACTCAAAAACAACTGTATTCAAATTAATTTTTCAACTTCCTAAGAGAAAAGAAGTCAAGTTTTATATTTAAAACTCAGACCTTTCAAACCAAATACCAGTTGTCCCTACTAAGCTCCCTCTTCTGGCTAATTAATAAACTTGCTTAGACTTCCTATGCTGAAGTTTCAATCTTCCCTGTTCTGTTCTATCAATAAAAATCATTTTTTAAAAAAAGGTAAATAAAGGTTGACATTGAAATATACAGGTTTTCAACTTCAGACAGAGCCCTCCTTTTGTCTCAGGCTGACAAGTTACACAAACATACACAAGGAAATAAACATCCCTGTACTGTGCAGGGACACTGCAAACTGACACTCGACCACCTGCACCTCCTCTAAGCTTCTAAACACCACTGATTGTTCTCTGCTATCAGTTATTCTTGAAATGCCTGTGTTGAAAACATACCAGACTAGTTAATTTGTTCCCCAATGTGCATCTTTCTTTATTCTGGCTAAAATTAGGATTAAATATGTAACAAAAATACAAATACACTTTTTAGAAATTGTAAATATTGAAAATGAGGAAAACAGAATCACAGAATGAACTAGGTTGGAAAAGACCTTGGAGATCATGGAGTCCAACCTGTGACCTAACATCCCCTTACCAGCCAAACCATGGCACTGAGTGCCTCATCAAGTCTTTTTTTAAAAACCTCCAGGGACAGTGACTCAGTCACCTCCCTGGGCAGCCCACTCCAATGGTGAACCACTTTTTGTGTGAAGAATTTTTTTCTAGTATCTTCCCTAAACTAGAAGCAACCAGTCCTCACCAAATTAACACAAATTCAGGACACAGAATGAAGACACAGGGGCAGTGAACAGCCTCAATGTCTTAAGCCAACAGTCACCCTCAACTTTAGAGCTGGCAAATCAACAGCAAACATAAGAATCTGGTAAAATTTTTCATTCTCTTCCAAAATCTAGAGTTATTGCAGATGATTTGTGGAAACTATTCAAAGTGAAAGGGAAGTACTATGTAGAAGGGTGTGAAATGAACATGTAGAAGATAAAAAAAATAATTTGTTCAGCTGTGGGTTTTCATTATTTCAGTTACTGTAGTAGCATCATTGCTGCTTTCTAAAAGCCAAGCCACACTCCCAGCCAAGCCAATTTTATGAGACTTCTATCACAACTGTGCCAATGAAGGCAGGCAGCACAGTCAAACTCCAATCTCTACAAATCATTTCCGCTCAACACCTTTTTGACCTTCAATCCAGCTAATGAAAGGCCTTGCAGGGAAATTAATTTCATATTTACATTTCCTATGGTACCTTCAGTCCAAGTGAAATCCAAAATCTGTTTCTACATACAAAATCTTAAAAGAACCATGACAACAAAAGATTGCAAAGACATGGCCTCTGAAGCAAAATACTGAGGGATGATCTGAAAAAGCCAACACCAAATCTTTAAAAGTGAAAAAACCAGTGACAAGGTTCCAAATAGGATTATGAGGGTTTAAGAGAAAAGAAGGAAGTGTGTGATCCACTGACAAACTAAAGATACCACTGTGAGAAGATAAAAGGGAAGATACAACCAGTGACTGTGACTGAGCTTTATTCAGGACAGGATGCCTGCAAAAGCTATGTTGACTCTTCCACTGCCAACTGATAGTAACTTTTGAAGTATATAAACATTGTGTATCACAGAGAAAGATAACCATTACACACTGATGGAAAAAACAAGAACAGATGCGTTGTCATCACAGCAACTTAATTTAAGTCTTCCAATACTTTTTCCACCAATGAGGCTCAAAATGTTCTATAAAAGTGACTCCTGACTTTTTGTAAAACAAGAATAAGCAAAGAAATAGAGTTTACTTAAGGTCAGGTGGACGTTTAATAGCAGAACTAGAATTGGAACAGAGTTACTTCATGTTTTCAAACTCACTGATATGGTCTACCTGAAAAAAAGTCTCATTTTTTATTATTAAGAATGTTTTGGGGTTTAATATTTCACCTTAGTACTGCATCAATACATAAGTCTATTATGTCTCTATTTAACTGACTGTTAGTATGCCTTCATTTAACACACTTTTTAAGCTCATAAATCTTTTCCATCTTACATCTATTTTGATCCACAAGTCTTTTTCACTGACCATTTCAAAGGAAGTTGTACTTCCGTGACTCGCATTTTGAAATTTTTATTTTATGAAACCTTTTTACAACTTTTCATCTAATTCAGCTCTATATTAAATCACTACCAGACTTCTTAGAACCAGGATACAAAACTGAGCACAGGCACCCTGGCTTTTACACTCCTTAGCCACCAGCAGCCAACCAACCTGGACAACTAGAGTTTAATGACAATAATGAAATTTTCTTCTTTTAAACAGAGTCCTTCATACAAAATCTTTTATGACATGCAGTAATACAAACCAGTTAATAACCAAAGAAAAAACCACAAAAAACCCCCACCACTCAACAAGAAGACAACTTAGAAGTTTATAAATCATCTCCCTAACAGAGGAGTTTCTTCTCATGTGGACTAATTCAAGTCTTAAGGAAGCATATGAAAAACCTTTTCTAGAGGCTAAAAAACAAGTGCAAATCAAAATACAAGACTATGTGTGATCTGCTTTGAAATAGAAGAAAAGTTAACTTCAATATTTGGAGCCCAGCTGGTGCAGAGCACCATGCTTGCCACCTGCTCTAATTTCTGAGGAGAGGAACCTGGGTGATGAGCCTGCTCTTAAGCAGCACCTTGAGCTCATGTGGCTCATAAGGATGTGTGAGGGATTGATGGGAGAAATGGAATCTGGAGCAGATGCTGTAAAATCAATTAGCATGCAGAGGGCTGGCCCTTGGACTAGCCAAGGCCAGGCAGCTACTGGAGCAATCAAGGGCAGCTGGTGGGAAGCAAGCCCAGGAGGAAAAGGCAACCAACATCATTTACTCTTCACAAATGTTTCCTTACATAGTCGAGTCTTACTGAGAATGCCAAGATACATATTTCTTCAAATGTTTGTCCAAATACACTACACACAAACACTCTGAATTTTGAAAGGCCTTATCATTCTAATGTACTAATAAGAATCTCTGTGCTACCTCTCCAAGTTTTGGAACCACATGTTCCTGGATGCTGATGAATGCTGACTACATTAAAAATTAAAACAGATGTCTGGTCTTCACAACCCAGGAACCATGCTGTGTTAAAACAGTAAAATAGTAGCATGCTCCCATTGGGGAACAGTGTGCTTACACAGAAAACTGTTTAATACCCAACAGGTAATTCAAGTCAAACAACTTTTAAACAGAAAATATATTATTATCTGGAGCTTTTAGAAAAAAACAGACTTTAGTACAGAAATACATGCACTTATTTACACTGGGTGTTACACATGTGATCAAGGAGGATCACAGGACCTCCTCCTTCTGCAGAAGACAAACACATTCCTTACCTTGGGCCATTTGGGATTCAGGAGTCTTGCTTTGATGGCATCATCCAGGGCCTTGTCATACTGGTGGATTTTCATGTAGGCTGCAGAACGGTTGCTGTAGAGGATGCAGTTCTGAGGGTCCACCCCCAGGGCCTCGTTGTACAGCACGATTGCCGTGTGGAAATCGCCGTCGTGGCAAGCCTGGTTGCTCTGGCGAACCTTCTCCACAAATTCAGCTTTGCTCAACATGGGGCTGTCAGGACTTTTCCTTCTGAAGGATTTTGATCCAGAGAAAGAAATCTGGCAGAGGGGAATGGAGAAATTATATGTTAGTGTTAAGAAATGTTACTCAAAAAAGAAAAATATAAAGAGATCAAACTCAGAAATTAATTACAGCAGAAATGAAAGCCACCAGCATCACTGCGGAACAAACTATAAATTCAGAACTAGATTCTTTAAAAAGTAAATTGTTTATCTATTGAATCTCTTTTTGAGGGTACACAAGTAACAGAAAGAGTCTTGCAAAACACATCATTCCCTATGAATGATGTCTGCTAGACACAAGAGCAGCTGCAGCCTGTTTACATATGCTGCACTCCACACACTCAGAAGTGCTCTTCTCCTCAGCCACGCTATTTGATTCCACAGCACTAAGCAGAGATGCCAGGTAGAGAACAGGTGGCAGCTGTGGATATGAAGATGATGCTGGCACATCTGAAGTTTGATATGCAGATCACAGAGAAGCACAGGCATACACAGACAATGGAAAAATATGCAAAATCTCTTCAAACCAAAGAACCTGCACCACAACCTCTGCTCACAAACCTCTACATCCAACAACATGCCGATGCAAATTGTTCATATTTGGGAAGGGAAGGAGGAGTTTTTAGAACTCCATACACTCACAAAAGTAAGTGGGACACAGAATTTATTTTAACAACAGAACAGTCATCCTTGGCAGAGCTGCCCTCCCACATTGGCAACTACTGGTAATACAAAATAACAAAGAAAAAAAGATTTAAGCCTTCTAATTATAAGACATTATTAAAAGTGAGCTGTAGAAAGTCCTAATTCCATTGACTGTGGTCACCCTTTCCCCTTATTTAACTTTCTACATTGCACACTTTCCTCAACCACTCCTTTACAGTCAGTAACTGTCTCTGTCATGCAAACCCTACTGTCTCCCAAGGATACTCAAGAACTCAGCAGGAACACCTTAGTCCAACTCAGATCACAAGACAATTGGGAGTTGTGCAGTAATAGTATTTGGCAACAGGAAATACAGTACATATGGCAACATATAAAGTAGTTGAAAATATTCATTAAAAGTTTAGACTACTATGATTAAGACTAGTGTCATCTAGTTTTAGTCCTGCAGATCGAAAAAGTTTAAGAATATCACATATTGTTACCACGACACAACAACCACAGGGCTTAAATACATTACCAGAGCCAGCTGGGGCATATTTTTAAAGGTGGAAAGGGAAGCAAGCTGCAAACTGACATCCTGTCACAAGGATCAATTGGTCTACAGACTTTTCTTTTTTTTCTTTTCTTCCTTAAGTCAAATAACAATAGAAAAGCATCAAGTTAGAAACTACTGATTTCTTATTTTTCTTATTATATCCATTCTTTTCTGACAGTGTTTGTGTGTTTGTCCAAACTTTATTTCTAAACTTCTCTATTGAAGGAGATTCCACGCTTTACTCAGACAGTAACTCACACATCTGGCAATAAACTTCATCACATGGACAGTTTGTTGTAACCTGAGGGCAAGAACTGAATATGAAGATGCAGCAGCTATTACATGGGCATGTGTCCAAACACAAAGATGAGGAAACCCTGAGAAAGGTAATTAATCACCAGAAGGCTTGGAGGTACTGCAGGGAAGGGGCTGGGGAGTACCCAGGTGCCAGGGGCTGCAGTTTCTCCATGTGTCTTTAAAGGTGGCTGCTGTCTCATTCCCTGTGTATTTCCTGGTCACTGACCTGCATCAGGGACAATGAAAAATACCAAATGTCATGTATTTCCCACGCTTTTATTGCATTCAAAGTGAAGGACTGCAGCTTCCACAAGCACTACCACAACTAGTCATGAACTTCAGAAGATAAATATTTCAAGAAATAGATTCCTCACCAGCTGTGGCCATAACTGCCTCCAGCAGGAGGCCTGGCCTGGTGTGAAGGCACAGCCAGCCCCACCCTGGAGAGCTCAGGGGCAGCAGTGACATCTCACCCACCCCTCTGCCTGACCACAGGGACTCTGCATGTCCAGGACCACCAAGAGCTACTGAGCCCTCAGCAGTGGGGCCTCCTCAAGGGCACAAAGCACCCAGCACAACCTCGAGCAGCACCAGTGAGACAAGTCCAACAACAGCTGTCTTTTCTGGCAGTTTATTATGCACAAACAAATGAACACAAAGCTGTTAATGATCCTTCCAGAATCACACTGTGAGTCTGTAACAACAAGGAGAATCCATGAGGAGACATCCTCTCGGTCCAAGTGAAGTGGTTTCTGCCTCTAATATCCTGTGACGCGAAATAATCTCATGAAAAAAAAAAGGAAACTATGATGGTAATTTGTGGAACATGTTGCTATTTAATTCCTGCTATCATGAGAACTACGTAAGGCAGTAAAACATCATGAGGTAAAAGAAAAAACCCTAAACCCAGTAAAACTGAGTCACTCTGGCACTCAAACCACAAATAAAAAAAGATTATGGTTATGGTACCAGCCCACAAAAAGTACTCATTTGAAATTCTTCCCCACTTTCCAGTCACCACTACTCCTCTTCTGTTAATACAGTGGGAGGTGATGATAATGTACATATCTGGGCTGCCTAACATTTTGCTACAGAAGGTGCTTGCATGTACTAAACCAATGCTAAAAAAGAAGTTTCTTAGTGCAGCAGAACAAACAAGGTTCTAATGAAGTGCAGAAGATGATCTAGTGAGAACGTCTGAGTTAGAAGCTCATATATTTCTAATAAAGTAGAAGATGGCACGAGCTTCTCAACATTACTTCTCAAAGCAGCATAAGACAGCAGAAATCAGCTCCAACTACACAGGTCATGTCAGAAACTTCCACAGTATCTGCTTCAGATCAGACTCGACAACAAATTTCCTTCACTGGTGAAAAAATCTCCTCTGGCAGAAGGTGCTCAGGATTCAACCCTGCTGGCCATACAACTGGAGTGTTAAAACACACAATCTTCCTTGGTCTTTTCCTTTTCAAGAAGAAATAAACTCCCAACCGCCCCCAAAGCAAACAGAAAGCTGAATATACTGCAAAACTTACCTTACAAGAACTTTTGTCTTCACTGGTCAAGCTTGCTAAACTTAGTCCTCTTTACAGCACATCCATCAAATAAAAGAAGTGTCCATGCACACTGAGAGATATGTCTGAACAGCATATTGCTATGCAGAAAGCCATAGGGAACAGATTCTCAGTGAGTTCCAGTAAGACATGTGAGAAGAAATAACAGCAAATCTGCATTCTGCTCCAAGGGGAATAAAGAAAACAATGTGGTGCAAAAGTCAATGTTTTATCAAAACACCAGTGTTACACCTCAGAGCTTGTTGGTTTGTATGGAATTCCTCTAATTTAATGTTACATAATGCAAATATGCCTTATACAGACGATGTCTTGGGTGGCATGTCCATAGTTAAGACACCTTTTTTTAAAAGTTCTTTATAATTTTCAAGAAAGAGACTGTAAGTATGATATGAAGAATTTTTATATTTTAAATTATCTAAATAGCTCAAGATACTTACTGGAGCATTAGGAAGAGGAAAAAAAAAAAAAAAAACAAAAAGAGGCAAGCAGAAAAATTGGCATTCCTAATGGATTCTGAAAAGAGTGACAGTAACTTATGCTAAGTACAGGTTTCCAAAATCGGCTTAAATCTGTGACTGAGCTTCCCTTTCTATGAAAACTTCTACACAACTTATATTTTAATCTGTAAAACGGTTTTATGTTTTCTCTCCATATGCTGGGGTATTACTGCTTTTCTGCAACAGAAATTGGATTTAACAAGGGCCCAAGAACAAATAAAGCACGTGAAGTCTGCCCCTGAAATCTCCCAGCAGCCAGCCCTTCAGCCAGGCTGTACCACACTCCAGAACAGATATCAAACCTTGTCAATCACAGGCATCCTTCCCCTAAACAGACAGAATTTCAACAGAAGTAGTGTGGAAAGAAATGAAAGACCACCAAAACTGGAGGTTTAAGCCACTGCAGGATGATGTGAACTTATCAACAGGAAGGAAACAGATTTTTTTCTTAACTGGAGCTTAAACAAAATTTTCATAGAAAATGTTTTTTCTCAAAGAACTTTTTTTAAAATGCAAAGAAATTGTGAGCTTCCAATACTGAGCTTCGAGAGATCTGCACTTGTGACAGCAGTTAGATCCACCCTAATTTAAGACATGCTACTTGTTGCTAAAAATTGTAGTAACAGCTATGCAATCCATAGTTAAGTTTAAACAGTACTCTTTGGTTCATACATAGTTTTTAAATCTATTGTTAATAATAATTTTATATAGCTATAAGTATAGGTATATGTATATAATTAAATTACAAAATATCAATGAGGAAACAGACCTTTCCCTTTGACCTGCCTGTGAGCCAGAAGGAGACAGAGGCAGCAACGAGGGAGTGATGAACTCGAAATTCAGCAAAAATCAGGCATGAACAGTAACCACACTCGAGGAACACCTGTTAGGGCAACATTCAATGCACATCCACTCACCCATTTAGGAACTTATCCACTTGCCACATATCCATTTCAAAGAGGCTATAAAGGGTTCCATTAGCACCTGAAGAGCTCTTGTTTCACACCAGAAGAAAACACAGGAGAGATATTATCTAAGACTGTGAAAACCTCCAAGAAAAACGAAAGACACTAAAATTATGAACAACTCCAAGAAAAGAAGAGGAAGAAGGACAAGAAGGCACCCAGCTCTCTGGGTTTCAACTCTGTTCACCAGCTACAGCCGGGGGCACCCCTATGGCTGCAGCATCAACCTAGGGGAGCGCAAGCTGCCGGCCGGGATAACACCGCGCATCGCTGGTGCCAATCTGTGCTCAGCCACATCCGTGACATCTGCTGTCACCCAAGACGCGCCGACTGAATCCAATCTCCAGCTTCTAAGTTCTGTCAGTAACAAAGCCCTTATGACCGAGTCCATGACAACTTTCTGCAACACCGAAGCGGGGTAAGGAGCTCTGCAGTGCGGCCAAGTACACCTGACACGCTTACCTTCAAACTTTGCAGACTTTAACGGGATTCGAGTTTGTTTACGGGGGCGCCAGAGCGAACACAATGCCCACGCCGACATCCGAGCTCTCTGCTCGCGAGGGTCCCGCTCCAGCTAGCGGCGGCCGAGCACGTTCAGGGCACACAAGCCCCGCTCCGGGGCCGGGCCCGGGCCCTTCTCCGCTCCGCACGGCGCAGGACCCTGCCGGGACTGCGGCGGGACCCCCGCCCGCCCCGGGGCTCTCAGGCAGCGGGGTCACTCGCGGCACCTCGAGGTGCCCAGGGCGAAAGGAACCGAGCGCTCGGCCTGGCGTCCCCGGAGCCCCGCCAGGAGCTGCCCCACCGCCGCCCGGCCCCTCACGGCGCCTCGGGCCACCGGGCCTGCGCCCCCGCCGAAATCCCTCTCGCTCCGCGCCGGGACAGCCGCCAGCCCGCGCCCCGCAGCCTCCCCCCGCCGCCTGTGTCCGGCCCGGCCCGCCGGCTCCTTCCCGCCTCCCCGACCGCTCCAGCGCCGCCCGTCCGGCGTCAACTCACCCGGGGAGGCTCCGCGTCCCGCTCCCGCCGAGC
>VZUI01060520.1:0-11985 GCA_013401135.1 Cettia cetti | reverse complement strand
GGATGGGATGGGATGGATGGGATGGGACGGGATGGGATGGGATGGGATGGGATGGGATGGGATGGATGGGATGGATGGGATGGGATGGGATGGATGGGATGGGATGGGATGGGATGGATGGGATGGGGACAGGGCAGGAGGGTCTGGAGGCAGCAGGACAGGGCAGGAGGGTCGGGATCCGGTGGGATGGCTCAGGAATGCCGGGATCCAGCGGGACGGGGCAGGAATGCTGGATCCGGGGGTGCTGGGACCAGCCTCACCCTCTGCGGCTCCAGCAGGCTCAGGGGCATGTTCCCCCCACTGAAGATCTCCCAGAGGGTGGCGCCGAAGCCCCACTTGTCGGCCGGCAGCGCCAGGCTCCCAGGATCGCTGACGCACTCGGGGGCCACCCACGGGATCCGCTCCACCAGCACTGCGGGGTGCCCGGCCTCTCTCAGCACCCACGGGGGGCTCAGCACCCCCAGGACCGCCCCCGGACCCCCTCGGCCACTGCCTTGGGCCAGGGCGTGAGGCTGAGCCCGGGATGGTTGAGTTTGATGAGGGAGATTCAGAACCCACAGCCAGGAGCCCGCTTTGAGGATGAGCACGGGACCCTGAGCCCAGAACCAGGACCCCAGAACCAGAACCAGGACCCCAGAACCAGAACCAGGACCCCAAACCCAGAGCTGAGACCCAGAGCCCATGGCCAGGATTCCCCATCGGGGATGAACACAGAACCCAAAGCCAGAACCCCAACCCCAGCACCCCTGGGACCCCCGGGCCCCCCTCACTCACTGTCCTGGGCCAGGACGGTGACGCTGACCCCGGGGTCATTGAGCTTGATGAAGGGGGGGCTCCCCCCGGCCGTGTCCCCCTCCCGGGCCAGCAGCACCTTCTTGGCAGAGACGTTCCCGTGGGGGATTTTCTTGTCCTCCTGGATGGGGAGAAGAGGGGTGGGGACCCTCAGGGTGGTCCCACACACGGGGCTGGGCTGGGGGGAGCTCCAAGGTGGGGGGGAGCCGTGGGAGGGGGATGGATGGGGGCCGTGGGGTGGGGATCCATGGGATCCGGGGATGGGTGCGATCCCTGGGATGTGGATCTGTGGGATTCCCCAGGACACGCCCACACGGGATCCACGCCCATGCACTCACGGCAGCGTGCATGCACCGGAGCTGCAGCGCAGGGCTGCACCGGAGCTGCAGGGCACGCAGGGCACCCAGGGCACGCAGGGCACCCGGACCCTGGAGATCCCCGGGATCAGGACTGGGGAAAGGCCCGGGGGCAGGGGAGCTGCGGGGCACGGCCGGGGCTCACCAGGTAGTTGAGGGCGTAGCCCAGCTGCTTGGCCACCGTCAGCTTCCAGCCCGTGGCCACCGGGCCGCGCTGCTTGCGCAGGTACAGGTCCAGCGGCCCGTGCCGGACGTGCTCCTGCACCATCACACCTGGGGGGGCCCAAAACGGGGGCAGGAGGGCCCAAAAAGTGTCAGGGGGTGCCCACACCGGGGTCAGGGGGTGCCCACACCGGGGTCGGGGGGTGCCCACACCGGGGTCGGGGGGTGCCCACACCGGGGTCAGGGGGTGCCCAGGTGGCCCCGTGGCCACCCCCCCGCCGGACACTCACTGTCCCTGCCGAGGCTGACGCCGTGCAGCAGCACCAGGTGTTTGTGGGACAGCTGGCTCATGGTGCTGGCGGCCTCCAGGAAGGACTGGGACAGGACAGGTGGCTCAGGGGCGGGCCTTAGGGACCCCCAGGTGACATCCTGGAGGCGGCAGCGCCACCCCCTCACCTCCAGGCAGTTGCGGTGGCTGCTGTCCATGACCTTGAGCACCACCGGGGTCTGCCGGGGTCCGTCCTCCTCGTCCTGCTCCCGCTTGACGCCTTTGTAGATGTGGGTGAAGGAGCCCTGGCCCAGGCTCTCGCCCTGGGGGACACGGGGACATTGCCAGGGGGGTCCCGTCCCCCCCGTGCCACCCCCCCGTGGCCCTGCTGTCCCCCGTACCCGGGTCAGGCTCTGGGGGTCGATCTTGTGGAACATCATCTGCTGGAGGCTGCGGCGCTGGGGGGCCGGAGGGGACCCGGGGGGACAGGGGACCCCGCTGCGCACGATCAGCAGGTTGGACTTCTCTGGGGGGCAGAGGGCAGGAGGGGGGGCTCGGTGAGGGGCAGGGGACCCCCGGATGGTGACCTCACACAGCCACCCTGTGATGTCACCCCCTGCTCTGTGACATCAGAGACAATTTGTGACATCACACAGCTGCTCTGTGACATCCCCACCTCCTCTGTGACGCCCCCCCCCGTGTCACCTTTGGCCCGGGGGGGACAGGCCACCTCCAGGCGCATGGGTGCCCCCTCCGCCTGCAGCCCGTGGCGCCCGTAGGTGCCCAGCAGCTCCTGCAGGCTGCAGAACCTCCGCGCCACCCCCGACAGCCACACGTGCCCGTCCTCGTCCCGCCGGATCCGGCACCGCCTGTAATCCCGGCCCGAGCGTGTCTGGGGGGAGGCACCGGGATCAGCGACCCCCGGGAGCCCCCGGCCCCACCGGGACACGGCGGGGCCCCGTGCGGCAGCTCCGGGTGTTTGCGGCACGGCTGGCGGCCCCCAGGAGGGGCAGGGACAGGGACAGGGACAGGGACAGGGACACACGGCTCCGGGGACATCCTGGAGGTGGCAGTGGCTCCGTCCCCGCGGGTGCCAGGGCTGTGCCGGCCCCCGGGCCCGGTGCGGCGGGGCTCTCACCTGGACGCACACGGTCAGCAGGTAACTGTCGAAGTCCTGGGGGCTGCGGCGCAGCAGGAACAGCCCCGGGGCGCCCCCGGCCGCCTCCAGCTTCTTCACCGCGAACTCGGCGCTGCCAAGGGCGGGGGTGGCCGCGGAGCCCCTCGGGGGTGGGGGGGACATCGCGGGCACCTCCTGTGCCCAACCCCTCCCCAAATCCCGCGGGGACCCGCCCGAGCCGGAGGAGAAGGGGAAGGGGAAGGAGGAGAGGAGGAGAAGGAAGAACCAGATCCCCAAAACCAAAATCCCCAAACCCCGCGGGGACCCGCCCGTGCCGGGGGCGGTTCCGTCCCCTCCCTCCTCGCGTCCCCTCGGGCTCGGGGCTGCTCGGGGGTCCCGGTGCCCACCTGATGGGCCCGTGGCACTGATTTTCCAGGTCCTCCAGCAGCCGCGGCGGTGCCACCTCCCTGCAGAAGTAGTGCTGCGCATCCGCCGTCAGCCGGTAGTAGCCGTCCAGCAGAGCCACGAAGGACCGAGCCTCCCGCAGCGTGGGGAACTCCACCTCCTGCGCCAGCCTTGGGGTCACCCCCTTGTCCCCTCCAGCCCTCCCGGGGGCGCCCCAAACCCTTCCCGAGCTCACCAGCGCCCGGCTGTCCGCCCTGGTGAGGGTGACCAGCCGGTTCTCGGCGGCGCTCGCTGCCTGCTTGATGCTGATGTCGGCGATGTCGGGGAAGTCACAGAAGTGCTGGCGGCTCTGCCAGGGGACAGCCAGGGTGACAAGCCCGTCGCCCAGCTCCCCAGCTCACTAAAGCATAGAAAAGCTGAAAGATTTAACGTCTCAAATCACAAGAGGCGATGGATCATGGTTAGAGGACTTTGTTTGAAGGATGGAGCTTTGCACCTTGGCTAAAGGAGCTTTAGGTTTAAATTGATTGTTACAGTGACAACGTCAGTGACAGCGCCTCGCGTGCTTCACTGTGCACAGCAAACGACAAACGAGGCCATCAGAGACGTTTTTCTGTTCGACAGAGAGGAGGAAACATTTGCAGAGGATTCTCGGAGCCTGCCAGAGGCTCACAGGCTCTGTGTGCAAACCCTGAGATCAGAAACGCTGGCCTAGGAATCCATGGGACAGGAGGGATATCGCTGAGGAGAAACAGAACGGGACACCAGGGCCAAAGGATGGGCCTGCAAACCTTGGAGACCGGAGAAACAGAACTGGGAAAGGGGCATTGTCGGGGGACCCACGAGGGGAGATTTTAGATGATTTGCTTTAAGGCAATAATCAGTTCAGAGGATTGGCTTTAAGGCAATAATCAATTCAGAGGATTGGCTTTAAGGCATTTGTGTGGCAAAAGCCGATGTGGCAAGAAACGCTCGGAAATGAGTTGTAATTAGGAAAAAACCCCAGCTCTGATTGTGAATTGTAACATCTGCACCGCCTCACCCTTCGCGCGAGACCGAGAACGAGTAAAAGCTTTCCAAACGCCTCTCACTGCCCGTGTCAGGGTCAGGACAGGGACAATCCCACAGGTGACAGCCCCGTCCCCAGCTCCGCCCCCTCCCCGCGCACCTCGGAGCCGCCGCAGCTCCAGGCCACGCCGCTGCCGCCGGACACGTGGATGGCGATGGGCGCCGCCGTCCCGGGCGAGCGCACCCGGAAAATCTCCTCGCTGCGGCGGCGCTGGAGCCGCTCCAGGTCCAGCAGGTACTTGAGCTTCAGGTGCGGCCCGTCCGTGTGGCAGCAGCCCCCGAGGCGCCGCAGGGATTTGCCGAAGCGGCGGCGGAGGCGCTTGCGGGTCACGAAGTTGTGCTGCTGGATCTGCGTCCGCAGCGGCGCCGGCAGGCACGACTTGTAGCTGCGGGGAGCCGGGCGGGGTGTCCCCGGGGTGTTGGGGTGTCCCCGGGGGTGGCAGACTGTCCCCGGAGGTGTTGGGGGGTCCCCGGGGGTGCCAACTGTTTCCCATGGGTGTGAGGCTGTCCCAATGGCCACCAGGCTGTCCCCAGCCATGCCAGACTGACTGCGGGGTGTCACACTGTCCCCAGGGCTGTCACTCTGTCCCCGCAGGATTCAGACTGTCCCCAGGGGTGTCACTCTGTCCCCAGGGGTGTCACACTGTCCCCAGGGGTGTCACAGTGTCCCCACAGGATTCAGACTGTCCCCAGGGATGTCACAGTGTCCCCACAGGATTCAGGCTGTCCCTAGGGGTGTCACTCTGTCCCCAGGGGTGTCACACTGTCCCCAGGGGTGTCACTCTGTCCCCAGGGGTGTCACACTGTCCCCAGGGGTGTCACTCTGTCCTCAGGGGTGTCACAGTGTCCCCACAGGATTCAGGCTGTCCCCAGCCATGCCGGGCAGTCCCGTGGGTGCCGCCGTGTCCCCGTGTCTCACCTGAGGTGGCTGCAGAGCTGTCCCGGGCTCTGCCTCTGCTCCTGGGCGATGCGCAGCATGTCCAGCAGGGCCAGGCTCAGGCACTGCTCCTGCGTGGGCAGGCTCAGCCCCACGGCCACGCGGCCCCCGATGAAATCACTGCGGGACTGGGGGGGGGGCACCGGGCTCAGGGGGGGCTCCCCCATCTGCTGTGGGACCCCCGAGCCGTGCTCGTGTCACCCTCGTGTCCCAGAGCCCGCCAGGGTCACGTCCTGCCCAGGCTTGGCTTTCCTGCCACTTCTGACCCCCCTCAGGGACAGAGTGACCCCATCCCTGCAGCTTGGGGTGCCCTGTGCCCACTCTGGGGCGGCCGCGAGCTGCTCCAGGTGAGGCAGGCAGGGGATCCAGAGCCCCCGGTGGGTGCTGGAGGAGGAGGAGGAGGAGGGGCCAGGCTGGCCCCACTCACCTGTGCGAACAGGTAATCGATGGTGGGGTAGTCCAGGACAGGGCTGGCCCGGCCGTTGAGCAGCTGGAAGCGGTGGCACTGCCCCAGCCCACACCAGCTGGGGAAGAAGAACCTGATGGGGACAGCAGGGGGGTCTCAGCTCCGTGCCCCCCACAGAGCACCACCCCAAAATCTGCCCGGGAGCCCCGGGGCTGTACCTGATCCTGTACACGACCACCTGGCTGCGGGACTCCTCCACCCGGAACACGTGGCTGGGGGGGAACCAGCAGCTCAAATCCTCCGTGGCCAGGGCAAAGAGAGGGTGGCACACGGGCAGCACGCCTGGGGACACAGAGGGGACAGCTGCTGTGTGACATCGCAGCTGCTGTGTGACATCACAGCCGCTCTGTGACCCCATCCCCACCCCCGGCCCCCATCCCCGCCCCCGGCCCCCGCCCCCGGCGCTCACCGCAGGCTCTGGCAGCGCGCACGCACAGCTCCTCGGCCGTGAACTCTCCGCAGGTGAAGCTGAGCGCTCCGGCGGTGCTGCCGGGGGCCGTGCCCGGGGCCGTGCCCGGGGCCGCGCCGGGCGCTCGGTGGTACAGCAGCACCTGCAGGGTGCCGCTCTCGCCCGAGGAGAGGCTGCAGGAGCGGCCCCCGATCAGCGGGGTCTCCTCGCCCAGCGGGGCCATGGAGGGCGCTGCGGGGAGAGGGGGACTCTGAGCGACGCCCTGGTCCCACACCTGCCCCTCCCTCACCATGGGCCCTTCATGGGAAGGAGGAAGGGGAAACTGAGGCACGCGGTTGGATGTGCCACCCCCGCCTGTGCCAGGCTGTCCCTCCCTCCCGGCTGCTCCTCCTCCTCCTCAGCGCTCCCGGTGTGAGCAGGGGGGACCCGGCTCCATCCCGGCTCCATCCCGGCTCCATCCCGGCTCCAATCCCGGTTCCATCCCGGTTCCATCCCGGTTCCATCCCGGTTCCATCCCCTTCTCCAGTCCCGGCTCCACCCCGGGATGGCCGCACCCCCGGAGCCCCCCGGTACCTCTGCCGTGCCGGGGTCTCTCTGCGTGCCGGGGAGGGGTCCCGGGCGGGCCGCGCTGCCAGCTCGGGGTTCTGGGGGTGCGTAGGTGGCTGCGAGCGAAGGAGAGAGATAAAAAATCCCCCGGGTGACTTCCTTCCTGCCCGAGGCCTCCCGGGCGGGCGGCTTCCTGGCAGGGGAGGGGGGGACAAAACGCGACACTCGGGGTGCAGCCAGCGGGGTGTGGGGTGGGTGAAGGGCTGAAAACCTGGGCACCCCCGGGTGCCTCTCTGGGGCCCCCCGATCCCCTCTGGGCACCCCCCGATCCCCTCTGGGCACCCCCCGGTCCCCTCTGGGCACCCCCGGGTGCTTCTCTGGCCCCACCCTGGACCCCATGGTCCCCCTGGTCCCCTCTGGGCACCCCCCGATCCCCTCTGGGCTCCCCCCGATCCCCTCTGGGCACCCCCTAGTCCTCTCTGGGCCTTCAGGGCGACACCTGGGAGGGGACAATGCCTCCATGGTGACATCCCTGAGGGGACAATGCCTCCATGGTGACATCCCTGAGGGGACAATGCCTCCATGGTGACATCGCGGAGGGGACGGGGCCTTCATGGTGTTGGCTTTGAGGGGATGGTGACCTCGCAGTGATGGCCTGGAGGGGACAGTGACCTCGCAGTGACACCTCGGAGGGGACAGTGACCTCGCAGGGACACCTCGGAGGGGACAGTGACCTCGCAGTGACACCTCGGAGGGGACACTTCCTCCACTCGGAGGAGCCGCTGCCCCCGTGGTGACGCCCTGGAGGGGACAGCGACACATCAGAGGCCGCTGCCAGCTCTGTCCCCACCTCAGGGCTGCCCCCCCGCCCCAAGCCCAGCCTCACCCGCGGGATTTTGGGGCGAGAGCGTGGAAACCCCCAAACCTCTCCAGGGGCGTCGGTGCCAGGGAATGAGGAGCGGGGCCAGCCCCCCGCCCGGGGCCGCGAATCCCCGCAGGAGCCGCCCGGCGCCCCCCCACCGCCGCCCCCGGGGCCCCGCGGCAGCGAAGGGGTTACGGCCGCGGCCGCCCGCAGCTCCATCCTCCCCCTGGAGCCGCCCTGAACTTTCCCCCCACCCCCTGGAGCAGCTCGGGGCGCGGCCCGGCCCCTCAACCCCTCCCGAGGAGGTGGCAGGGACCCCCTCGCGGGGACCCCCGGGCTCGGCCCAGCCGGTCCGTCCCGCTCTGCCGGCGATCAGCCTCGCTCGTTCTGGGTAAAGGTTTCTTTCCTTCGGCTTTGTTGTTTTTTCCCCTCGGCTGGAGATAAATTTGGCTCCGCCGGAGGCTCTGCCCCTCCTTGTCCGTGCTGCTGTGGGGAGGGGTCGCGCCCTCCCTCCTCCCCTCCCTCCCGGCCGGGCCCCTTCGGGTGCCGGCGCCCCCCTGGAGCCGGAGCAGCCGCAGCGGGGAGGGCTCGGGGCAATCCCCGGCCCAATTCTGGCTGCTCCTGGCCGGGCCCTGCCCCTTGGCCCCCCTTGGCACGGGGTGGGGCACCAAAGCCCCGCTCCCCTCTCCCGCTTTCCCCCGGCGCGCCCATTCCAAGGAATTTTCTCTCCCTGCGCTCTCTGCCCTCGGATCCCCGCGGCTGCCGCCGAGCCCCGGCCTAACCCCTCGCCAAGCCCCCGCAGCTGCCCGGTATTTTGGGGTGCTCTCCCCACCCTGAAGCGACCATGCCCGCTCCGCAGGGACCCCCGGCCGTGCGGGACCTCACCTTCAGCCCCTGGGATTACGGAGTCTTCGCGCTGATGCTGCTGATCTCGGCGGGCATCGGGCTCTTCCACGGGCTGGCCAAGGGCGGCCAGAAGACCTCGGAGGATTTTTTCACGGGGGGCCGGCGGATGTCGGCGCTGCCCGTGGGGCTGTCGCTGTCGGCCAGCTTCATGTCGGCCATCCAGGTGCTGGGGGTGCCGGCCGAGGCGTTCCGCTTCGGAGCCAAATTCCTCTGGATGTGCGCGGCGCAGCTCCTCAACAGCGCGCTCACCGCGCAGCTCTTCCTGCCCGTCTTCTACCGCCTGGGGCTCACCAGCACCTACGAGGTGGGCACGGCTGGGGGGGGGTCTCCCCGGGGTGCTGGGGGCCGCCGGACACCGGGCCGGGCTCAGCTCGGCGGAGCGGGACCCCCCCGAGCCCCGCGGGGTGCGGGCGCTGCCCCCCCTGCCCCGGGGGTCGCTGTGTCCTCCCACGGCCCCTGCCCGGGTGTTGCGGGGTCACTCCCAGCCGCTCTCAGCCCCTGTCCAGGGGTCACTCCGGGGTGGCCCCGACTCGCTCCTGTCCTTGTCGCAGTACCTGGAGCGGCGCTTCGGCAGGAGCGTGCGGCTCTGCGGGACCCTGCAGTACCTGGCGGCCACGGTGCGTGCGCGGCGACCTCGGGGACAGCGCGGGGACAGCGCGGGGACAGCGCGGGGACAGCGCGGGGACAGCGCGGGGACAGCGCGGGGACAGCGCGGGGACCCGGGGGGGGGCTCGGAGCGGCTGCGCCGCTGCCCTGAGCGGCCCCGGGCAGCGCCCTCGATGTTTTGGCTGGCTCGGAGCGAGCGCGGCGCGGCGGGAGCGCTGTTTGCGCTGCGAACCGCGCTGCTTTCCCAGCTCCGTCCCCGCCGTGTCACCGCCCGCAGCCCGCGGTGTCACCTGCCGGGGGACGGGGCGCTGACCCCCCGCTCTTCCCGCAGATGCTCTACACCGGGATCGTCATCTACGCGCCCGCCCTGATCCTAAACCAAGGTGCGGCGGAGCGGGGGCGTCCCTGTCCCACCCCCCCAGGTGACAATTCCCCCCCTCAGCACCTTCCCTTCTCCTCCAGTCACCGGGCTGGACATTTGGGCGTCGCTGCTGTCCACGGGGGTCATCTGCACCTTCTACACCACCATCGTGAGTGCGGGGGGCTGCGGGGGCCCGGGTGTGTCCCAGGGGTGTCCCGGGGGTGTCCCGGGTGTGCCCCGGGTGTGTCCCGGCTGTCCCAGGTGTGCCCCAGGGTGTCCCGGCTGTCCCCGGGGTGTCCCAGGTGTGTCCCGGCTGTCCCCGGGGTGTCCCGGGTGTGTCCCGGCTGTCCCCGCGGTGTCCCGGGTGTGTCCCGGCTGTCCCCGGCGCTCAGCCCGGCTCTCTGTGCGGCGCAGGGCGGGATGAAGGCTGTCATCTGGACCGACGTGTTCCAGGTGTTTGTGATGCTCTCGGGTTTTGTCGCCGTCGCCGTGCGGGGGGTGCTGCTGCTGGGGGGTCCTGCCGAGGTGCTGAGCATCGCCGCCAACGGCTCCAGGCTCAACTTCGCAGAGTGAGCCCCCCCCGGCAGCCCCGCGGGACCCCTCCCACCGGCCCCGGGGTCACTGCGAGCCCCCGACCCCGCGGGGTGCAGACCCTGCTGCCCCTGGCCCGGGTCTTGAGGGGTCACTCCCGGCCCCTCTCTCCCCCTCTCCTGGGTTTGGGGTCACTCCCGGCCCCTCTCTCCCCCTCTCCCGGGTTTGGGGTCACTCCCGGTACCTCTCTCCCCCTCTCCCGGGTTTGGGGGGGTCTCTCCCGGCCCTGGCCCCTCACGCCGGCCCCGCGGGCCGTTCCCAGCTTCAGCCCGGACCCGCGGAGCCGCTACAGCTTCTGGACGTTCCTGCTGGGCGGGACGCTGCTCTGGCTCTCCATGTACGGCGTCAACCAGGCGCAGGTGCAGCGCTACGTGGCCTGCAGGAGCGAGCGGGAGGCCAAGCTGTGAGTGAGGGGGGCTGCTGGGGGGCCGGCACCGGCCGGGGACCGGGGATTGTCCGGATCCCGCTCGGGGGGCTCCCGGGGGGGGTGGGATGCTCTGGGTGTGGCTTTGTCCCCTGCCCGTGTGGCCCCAGCGCCCTTCAAGGACCCTGCAGTGACCTGACCCCCCCTGCCAGCACCTTGAACCCCTTTATGCACCCCTGAATTCACCTGAATGCCCAGACCCTGCAAGGACCCTACAAGGGCTCTGCACAGACCCTGCCAGGACCTGGCACCCCTTTATGGACCCCTGTTGGAGCCCTACCTCCCTGGACAGGCCCTGCATGACCCCTGGCAGGTCCTGGCAGGGTTCCAGTGCCCCTGGCAGGGTTCCAGTGCCCCGGGCAGGTCCTGGCAGGGTTTAGTGCCCCTAGCAGGGTTCCAGTGCCCCTGGCAGGGTTCCAGTGCCCCGGGCAGGTCCTGGCAGGGTTCCAGTGCCCCTGGCAGGGTTCCAGTGCCCCTGGCAGGTCCTGGCAGGGTTCCAGTGCCCCTGGCAGGGTTCCAGTGCCCCTGCCAGGACCGCTGAGCCCGCGGGCCCCGCAGGGCGCTGCTGGTCAATCAGGCGGGGCTGTTCTGCATCGTGGCCAGCGCGGTCGCCTGCGGGCTCGTCATGTTCGCGCTCTATCGCCACTGTGACCCCCTGCTGGCCGGGGCCATCGCCGCGCCCGACCAGGTGCGGCCCCCCCGGGGCAGGGCGGGCTTTGGGGGGGTCCTCGGGGTCTGGGTCCCTGCAGGATCCCACAAGCAGTGGGGTTAGAGGGGTTTGGGGGTTCCTTGGGGTTCTGTTCCCTTCCAGGACCCCCGGGGGCACAGCCGGGGTTGGGGTCCCTTGGGTTCTGTCCCTTCCAGGACCCCTCAAGCAGTGCGGCCAGAAAGGGTTTTGGGGTCCCTCAGGGTCCTGCCCCTTCCAGGACCCCCCGGGCAGCGGGGTCACAGCCGAGATTGGGGTCCCTTGGGGGTTTTGGGGTCCCTAGGGGTCTTGTCCCCTTCCAGGACCCCTGCGGCAGTGTGGGGGGGGTTTGGGGGGGTCCGGGTGTGTTTGGGGTCCCTGCGGGGTCCCCGTCACCCCTGTCCCTGCAGTACATGCCCTACCTGGTGCTGGACATCTTCGAGCACAGCCCGGGGGTGCCGGGGCTGTTCCTGGCCTGCGCCTACAGCGGCACCCTCAGGTGAGGGGGCACCCTGTGACGTCACACCCCTGTCCCCTGTGACGTCACACCCCTGTCCCCTGTGACGTCACACCCCTCTGTCCCTGCTGGCTGTGACATCACACTGCTGTCCCCGTCCCTTATGATGTGACGCCGCTTCCTTTGTCCCTTCCGATGCCCCACCCCTGTCCCCACCCACCCCCCCGTGTCCCCTGGGGCTGACAGGGGCGCTGTCCCCTCGCTGTCCCCTCGCTGTCCCCCCGTCCCCAGCACGGCCTCCACCTCCATCAACGCCATGGCCGCCGTCACCGTCGAGGACTTCGTGAGGCCGCGGCTGCCGGCGCTGCCCCCGAGGAGGCTGACCCTGATCTGCAAGGGGCTCTGTGAGTGCCACCGGCCTGGGGTCACCCCACGGGCTCGTGTCACCCCCACGGGGACCTGGCACCCCCACCTGGAATGTGCCAGCCTCTCCCTTCCCTTCCCTTCCCTTCCCTTCCCTTCCCTTCCCTTCCCTTCCCTTCCCTTCCCTTCCCTTCCCTTCCCTTC